>JAQIXS010001341.1:0-31153 GCA_034700785.1 Rossiulus vilnensis | reverse complement strand
GTTAAGGAAATAAAATTTAAACTAATTCTAAAGTAACTTACTACTTTGCAAATTGTAAAAAATTCCTGTAATTCAGTCAAACAAATTTAGCAAGTCTACTTTTCGTTTTCAATCATTAGGCAATAGTTGGGGTTTTTTATCGTAGTAAAGTGGTTTCAGTAAATTTTGATTAAATTATAACAAATTTAGCAGCTTCAGCAAAAACTTAACAAATTCAGTCATTCTGTAAAAAAATATAGCAAAAATATACACGTTCAGTAAATAATATAACACATTTAGCACGTTTAGTAAATAATGTAACAAATTTAGCAGAAAATGTACATGGATATTCGCAATTAGTCTACTTTACGTTCTCCATTATAACAGTGGTTAATTTATTTTATAATAAAGTGGTTTTAGTAAAATGTGATTCAGTTATGAGAAATTTAGCAGATTCATTAAAAAATATATCAAATTTAGCAGAAAATATACATGGATAAATCAAGACATGGAATACTAAGTCTACTTTCCGTTTTCAATTATAACAATGGTTAATTCATCTTATAATTAAAGTGGTTTGCAAGGGTTGCTTTGGCTAGTTACCATATATCCATGACATTATAAACAATTTACAATTTGCTCGTGTTAAGATAATGGCAATTTACTTCGAACGTTTCGTGAAAAACTTAAAATTAATTCGTTTTTGATAAATTATAGTACCATTTTAAAGCTTCTTCGGACAAGGCTCTTGACGCATTTCCTCTTTCCATCACTTCTTCTTTCGCCTGCAATCCGTACCTGGCCACAATGACAAATAAGGGATCCTCCTTGCCGATGGATTTGTTAACGGATTTGACAATGTCCTTGTCTTCTTTCGGCTTCCACTCAAAGTCCCATTGGTTGTTGATGCGAAATTCTTTGTCTTTCAAAACATTTCTGAAGAAATCTTCCACTGAAGTCAGGCAAACCACCGCCTTTCGCCCTGGCTTTTTGAATGGCGAGATATGGGCAACTTCCGGTGCCTTGGATGCGGTGTCACTCGATACAAACATACCCGCAGATTTAACTTTCGATATATGTGGCCATTTCCTGACACTTGTCACGGGTGTGAAGGAGACCACTTCCGAATTCGACGATGTCTCCGTTGAACAATTGCGTTCGGATGTCCTCCGCCGAAGAATGCCATTCGGAGAGCAGTTCGGCGTTCTTCCTGATCTTGATCCTGTACCTGGCCTGCATCGCGAAGTGCCAACAGTTGTTCGATGCCAGATCGTACTTGCCGAAAGCCTTGCTGCCAACCGATTCCATGGAAAATTTCAAGATGTCCATGGCGTCCTTGGGTTCGTAAACCTTGTCTCGGGAGTTGTTGATTCGGAACCTGCAACCCTTGATGACGTCTTCAATGGGTGACGGCATGATTGTGCCGATCAGCTTCTTGGCCAACTCTTTGGCGTCTCCAGAGCCGTATCGATGCACCAGCGGCATGCAGTTCGCGAAGCGCGGTGGTCGGTCCACGCACACTGCCCAGTAGCTGTACACGTTCTTCCGGTCAAATTCCACCATGTCACCAACCCGCAGCAGCCAAGAGAACCTGTCCAGCTCCTTCTGTGTGTGCCACCGGCTGCAACTGTTTTCCTCCAGTCGGTTGTCCAGCTCTTCTCTCCGGTACCTGGCACACTGCACGAAGTCGAGGTCGTTGTTGCATTCTTCATGGTACGCACCGAACTGGTCGTTTCCGGTTTTGCCGATTGCGTCCAAGACCCACCGCACAGTGTCTCCGACCGTCTTGGGAGCGGTGATGCGGTCTCTGTAGTTGTTGATTCGGTAGCTGTTTACTTTTTTGCCAAGTTGGACCAGGTCGACCTCGTGGACAGACCCTTTCTCGTGGCTGGATCCTTCCGGTAAAAGATAAGAATCTTGGCCAGCGCGATGCGCAATCTTTGGTGCGTGGCCTTCTTGGGTGCAGATTGACCAGTAGTAACGGTGGCTCCAATTTTGAATTTGAACGATGTCTCCCTTCTTCAGTACACAGCAAAATGTGGCCAGCTTCTGGGTGCATTTATCTCCGTGCCACTCGGATACCATTCCAAAGTTGGCCATCGTGATTATTCTAAGAAATAACAAAGCAATTTGGTCAAAATTTGAAGATTGAATATTAAGTTCAGTTTCTTAGTCTTAATCTTAACAATCCGCCTGTAATCTTAAGGAGTTATTATTCATGCAGTCATATTATTACTCTTCTGTTCAATTTCTCCATATTTTAATTGTGGTTTTTTTAATATGAATCTGCCATTGTTTAAGCCATTTTATACAAATTGCCATTAAAATGATGGAGTCAGGACATAATGACGCGAAAGTCATTAAGTGATTTGAGAAATTTGATCTTAGATTCTTTTCTATCTTCTTTTCAGGATGTTAACACCGTTTTGGTACATGGAAATGATGTGACGCCCAGTTGAGGATCGACCGTCCTCTGGAGGCCTCCGTACCAAAATGCCTTACGCCATTACCTCCAAGGAGCTCCGTAGGAAAGCAGCCACGAATGGAGGAATTTGAGGAATGCTCGGTCAAGCTTTCAAGTTGCAATTTTTGATGACAAATTTCGGGGGAATTTCTCTTCACCACGTAAGCAGTCACTGAGCGGTCAATCATGGAGATGATTGAGCACAACATCGAGCTGGTTATGCACGGCAAGGCGGTGGAGGATTCGGACGATTTGTGCGACTACACCATCGACGATCAGAACGAAGCAGCAGGTCAGTTGGTTGCCGTTTTTTCAGTCCAAATTTGGCGAGCAGGGTGCGTTTACCTGTTAAGTGTCAAATTATCTCTCTCTCTCTCCCTAGCCTAACCCTATTTAGGTCGACCTTCGTTTTCTGGAAAAAAAAATAAGCCTATATTAAGTCTCCTGTCAATCTCGTCTTTTACAAACTGAACCTTGTTGTTCCAGAATTCGAACGTTCGCACGCGCCAGTGTTCTTATCAGGGTGGCGAATTCGGCAATCCGTTTTCTTGGCTCGGGTTTTCCGTGCCTCGCAGCATAAGCTGATACCCGAGAAACTGCATTGCCGAACCGATCGCGAACGTCCTGCGCGTGCGGACGTTCCAAAACGCAGCTCGCGCTCCAATTCTGGAAATTCGTTGTTCCATTTGGCAGGCTGTAAGGTGTTCCTATACATTACATGTGTATTCCTGCATTTTTACAAAAAAATCATATTTGATCCTTTATTTTGACAATATACTTGAAACAAAATCCAATTTTTTTTCAAAAAAAAAAAAAAACAACCAAATTATGCATGGTAAAGGAAAGAGAACTCATCGGACAACGTGCACATGAAAGAAGCGAAAGCATTCCCTCGATTTAGGTTGTAAAATGTTCCTATATTTCCAATATTTTTGAACCCTTCCTATATTTTTTTCCTATAAGTTTGAATTAAATGTTGCACAAACATCAACCAAATTGCACGCAGTAAAGAAAAGAGAAGGAATAACAGAAAAGAAACTTCATTGGCCAACGTGCGAAGAAGGAAGCGAAGCCATTCACGCCTTTAAAAAAGCTAAGCGATAATTGGGGAATAAAATGGCACGATTGGCGCCGCAAAAATGCAAAAAAAAATTATTATTATTTTGTTTCAAGTGTAAAATATTCAAACTTGGTGAATTTAAAGTAATTAAACATCTTATATGTGCAAGTAGTAAAGATGCGGTCTGGATCTAGAAATGGAAATTTATACTTGCAATGAAAAAGGTATAAAACATTTGAATATCTTTGCAGTTTTAAAAATATGCTTGTGTTTTCTTTAAAAAATTCCTGTATTTTTCCTCTTTTTTCCTCCTATATTTCTTATTTAAATATAATGTCCTTAATTTGCCATTGAAAAATACCACTGGAGTTTAACTTTTGTCTTTTTTTAAATGAGTATTTTGTCACAATTTTTTCGAACGTAGCTGGAAAAGTGGTTAAAATACATACATGTAAAATTAGGCTAAAAATGCTTGGGTGACAAATGCATAAGATTAAACTCTGCAGGAAAAAAATTACGAATAAATATTCAAAATTAAGAGAGAGTCGTCCAGATGCACAAGAATATCAATGGAAGAAAAAAAAACATCATCTTAGCTGGTGTATTTTTATTATTTTAGGGAAATGCTTTTGGAAACTGAAAAAGATGCTGCGAAGTTGACTATGGGATGATTTGTGAGTGCTGCGATAAAAACTGGCTAATGCGTTGGTTTTCTTTTTAAATTGTAGTTTCCAAAGGAGTGAAGCCTAGCATAGCGTCCGATTTCAGACCCGTTGTGCGCAAGTCCGTCACCTACATCGTCATGGGGGTCCTCATAAACGACGAAGGCCAAGTGCTGATGATGCAGGAAGCGAAGAGTTCGTGTGCCGGGCAGTGGTACCTACCGGCTGGACGAATGGAACCTGGAGAAGACATCGAGGTAATGCTTGAAACCGTTAAATGTGGCGATTTTGTCCATTTTGAGTCCTTTTTTTATTTTGGTTTTGTTTTTCTTGCACTTTTGATTGTTTTTTTGT
The DNA here is from genome assembly GCA_034700785.1 of Rossiulus vilnensis. NCBI lineage: Eukaryota > Metazoa > Arthropoda > Diplopoda > Julida > Julidae > Rossiulus > Rossiulus vilnensis. The sequence continues at coordinate 26,634 of JAQIXS010001341.1, read as the reverse complement.
GCGGAAATCGAAAATAAGGGAAAGTTTGAACAATAATTCATTTTGTTGATGTTATCGTGCATGTGAAACTTGTGACTTTTTCTAATTAGAAAATTTCAAAGTACTAAAGGATCTGTACATCGGGTTATCTTATATTCAAACCCATTAAAAATACTTTTAAAATAATTTAATACACATGCAGAATATCCACAGCTACGGATGATTTTTGGTTGATTTTCAGTAAAGTTTTACTTAATCAAATTGTATTTCCCCGCTACGCAGGAGGCCACCAAGCGCGAAGTGTTTGAAGAGACAGGTATCGAATTCGAACCAACGACACTACTGATGATCGAATGTGCCAGCGGGTCCTGGTACAGGTTCATATTGACTGGCAACGTCATCGGTATGAATTCGGGAATTCGAAGCATTTTGTGGTTTGTCGTGATCTCGGAATCAGACGTTTATTCACTGTTGTTTTTAGGGGGCGTCTTAAAAACTCCGGCCAGTGCGGATTCGGAGTCCCTGCAGGCCCTTTGGGTGAAGGATCTGAACGTGCTGAGCTTCAGGGCGAAGGACATTTTGCCCGTCATCGAAAGGGCCAGAGAATACCATGAAAGGGGGAACAACGCATCTTGGCACAAACCCATTCTGCCTTCTGTCCGTCCTCACTCGCACCTCTTGATGCGCCTCGTGATCATAATCAAGAAGCGATCGAAGCAAGTGGATTCCAAAGACTTTCTAATGTCTTGAAATGGTTGTTGTTTTTTGGTAGATGTTTAATTTTGTTTCTCGGTGAATAGCAATCGGGTTCATGTCCTCGTATCTGAAAAAAGCGATCCTCATCTACCGGTTTGCTCCATAAATCCTTCCAGGAGTATTTATGCAACCCTTAAACGGTACATGCAGGTAAGAAGACTTCGGTTTTGTGTTTTATTTTTTTATTTGATACCCTCATGTGATTTTTCACCTTAATTTCAACCACCACGATGAATCATATCGTTTATTTTTTTAACCCGATTCGCTAGGAGGTCTTTGGATCTGATTTGCCGCCTCACAAACCTCACGGTAATGTCATCATTCATTAATTGAAATCAACTTTAATCGGGGAAATCCCTTGCATGCTCTGAATTTTGAGTGGACCTTCCAATGGATGTTGCCTTAAGCACTAAGGAATTCTTCGTAAATATGAATAGTTTCGTTTATTTTTCTGGAAAAAATTGCAACTGACCAGAAATCACTAGAGCTGCAAAAAATTCTGATGGTTTGCAGGTTATAAATGTACCCTTTGGTGTTTTTGCTCCAGAATTTTATTTTCAAAATGTCAGTGAAATTTACTCGGGTTGGTCAAGGAAAGTCAGGAAAGGGATTTTGTAAATTTTAGCGCCAACCCATGAAGTCTTTCCTGTGGTGGCTCAAATCCGGTTTAACGTTCTGCTTCGAGGTGTCTCTGCTAAGGCGTGTTTTGTTTTCGTAGGAGTTCTCTCGATGGAGCACAGCTGCAAGCCCCTGCACGAGCACGACGGCCTCTGCTTGACCATCTTGGTGTCCGTTCGCTCCGCCCTGGAAGACGCCAACCTCATAGACAATTACACCTGGCTGGAGCTGAGCACCGGGGTGGGAAACGCGATACTGGACAGGGTGGCCAAAAACATGACCGTGCCGCTGAACGTCATACACTAGGCGGAGCCGACCGCCGGAACGGTGTCCACCGATGCTCTCTTAAATACCTCCGCATATTATTTCCAGTCGATAAATACGGAATACAGGCACACTGCGCTTTGCGTAGCTTCGCATTTACGTATTAACCCCTTGTGACCACCTTGCGAACATACGCTTTGCGGTGCCGTACACTTTGATGGCGTAAGTTAATCACCAGATCCAGGTTTCGACCATTTTTTTTCTAATTTCGGTAAAATGCGGTCCCATATGGACTGTACGTGCACACAACGTGTTTTACTGTAAATATTTCAATCAAATGACGTGTGTTCCATTCTGTTTTATTCGATATTCTACAAGCAGCATTCTAATGCCATGAGGTGGGGGGTATTAGTTTAACCCAAATTTAAACACAATAATTGAGATTACAAATTTTGAACAGTCAATAGAGCTGAAGGGTAATTGGGAAGGAAACACCGTCGTGGCCGATTACAGAGGTACTATCCCAGCATTCGCGTAGAAATATTGTGGAAACCACGAAAACCACAATTAGGATAGCCGACCAGGGATTTGAGTGTTTGCCATGTTCCCTGTTCACACGTAAATGCGGGGCGTGCCTGTACTCCTGTCAGTTTTTCGCCCCTGGATTTGGTGAAATCTCGCCATGAGAATAGCGCGACACGTAATCTCTCATAATTTTTTATTTTTATTTTACGTAATTTCGTTTTACCAAATTTTTTTGGTTTCGTTTTGAAGCGCGTAACTGTCGAGGTAGGTACCTTTCGCGGGTGTCTTCAGGCAGGTCTGTTAAAAATTACTAAATTCGCATTAAGGATGGTGCCGCTAACATGCCTGCCATGCAAATGTATTGCTGGCACATTTTTTTTGCTTCAAATGCTTATTATAATTGCTCAATTATACTGTCACAAATGTGGAATTGCTCGTCCACTAGGGTTTTAGCTTCGGTTTCTAATTTCAAAATTGCCCCGTTTCGCAAAAATTTAGAAATTTGAAAACACCCGTTACTTGACCTCCTAAAACGGGGCCTCCCTCAAGTTTCTTAATTATAATTTTTTTTTATAAATAAACGAGGCATTTTAAATTTATAATCCAGAGCTGAAATCCTTGCGGATGACAATTCTACATCGGTAGAAATAAATTTTTGCACAGTGGGCATGATTTCGGCTCATCCTTAACCCGAATTGAAACGTGCCGATGGCATTTAAAACACCGCAACTTCCGATGTATTTGTCCTCGTTCGCACTGATATTATTTAGTTACCTGTGCTTTACCGTAATTCATAACCGGAGGCAAAATAACTACTCGTTCCCAGACGTCAGAAATTACCGAGATATTTACTCGCTTTTATGGCGTCGAATCTCTGGCGTTGGAACCGAAAATCTCTTTGGCCCATCAATGTTTTTGTGGAGCTTTGGACACGGAACCACAGATGGCGCTGAAATTCGACCGAAAACCGTTCTAATTCGGCGTTTCTCAAACCGCAGAAGATCCGGATCCGATAATCGTCAAACACACAGGTGGCCATCAGTGATTTTTAAGGATTTTTAAAAAATTTCATATTTAAATCATTTTTTTTAGAAGTTTTTTCTCTTAGAATGTGTCTAAAGTTTGAGAAACACTGTTCTGGAGCATCCCGCAGCAGCGCCATCTGTGGTCAAATGTGCTTTCGGTCACGCTTACTGTGCACAGCAATACTCTCTAATACTTAATCGTGCATTGGCAAGATACGTTATGCAGTTGTACATTCCACCTATTTCCAGAAAATTGTAGTTTAAGCACAATTGATATTAATATGTAAATTTAATAGTATATTATTGAGATAACTGCTGACGATCGCAATGATGCTTTGAGCAAGCTTTTTGTGATTTATCTGAAGACTGATCTCTCGATTTAGCATAAGATGTAAAGGTATTCTCACTAATATATATCTTGAACGTGAACTACGTACGTAAGAAAATCACGAAATAATATTTGGCAGCTAGATTTCGCCTTTCTCCGAATTCCCTCCACTGTTTAATGTTATTTTTATACAATGGAAGCTCGAATGTACGCCTATTTTTAAATAAATGTAAAATAGCTACACGAATTTAACTGAATCTGCTTAATGATAACTTTACTTTTTTTACTTTCAAACGGAAATAGTTATTTTTCGTATCGGTTTGCGGTTAATTTTACTTTCGTAATATTTTTAAAATTAAGCAGGAAATTTGTATGAATGGCACACCTGAAATGGGAAAATAGTGTATTTGCGAAAGATATGCAAAATTCTTATATTTATATGAAATCTTTTCATTTTTATTTACAATTTTTGTTTTGGTTACTGAATTTGTCTAATTTTTTTAATTCTTTTTTTAATTTAATTTTTTTAATTCTAAATTTAAACTAAACATATTCAACAAAATGATCAAGAAATTTACATGAATTATTTGAAGAAATCTTAACTTTTTTCCTATTTGTCTATTTTTCTCTATATAGGCCACCTTGCTAAATAGACCACCTGATCATATTGAAAGATTTTTAAGGGTCCCTTGAAAAAGCCTTCCCTATACTGCTAATGTTAATTTTTTAATTAAATTGACCACCTGATCACATTGACAGATTTTGTTCGGTCCCCTGGGTGGTCAACATAGCCAGGTTTCACTGTATATTGAAAAAAAATTGAACGTGAGTAGTATAGGCTAAATTATTTCAAGGGACCCTAAAAATCGGTCAATATGATCAGATGGTCCATATAGCAAGGTTGTAAATTTGACAGGTCTCGGTGTAATTTGAAAATGTGAAAAGTACTTCCTGGTTAATTTTTTTCGTCATTTTGGGATCACATTTTGTCATCTTACTGCACATTTTAAATGGATGAATTTTTGTGCTCTTAAAAAAAGTGAAAAATCGGTCGACATTAGGTGGTCTACATAGCAAGGTGGTCAATGTGACAAGTCGCGCTGTATCCATTCAAGTACCGCTTTCGCCCGCTAGGCGGCGCTTGAGTGACGACCACCTTTCGTAATCGGCGTGCAGATGGCGCCACCGTCGCCCCACTTACGCAGCTGTTTGCGTGGGTGGCTCCGCCCATTCGGTTCTGCGTCTTCAGTCCCTAGTGCCGAGTAGGAGTAGCAGTGGGATTTTTCTGCCGCAGTTGTCGTTCTTTCGTTCGCGCACCGTATCTAATCTCGACGTCCTACAATTAATAAGGTAAGCCGATAATTATTCAATCTCCAATATCTCCTCGCTCCCCGTTCCTTCCGGTCAGGTGCAGGCGTTCCATTTTCCCTTCGCGTGCCGACGTTCGATTTTTAATTCTGCGCGTTCGAATATCCAGGCTCTGCTTTTTTTTTATAAATCCTGATTTCATTTTTTCCACCGAAGCCAACATTTTTTTTTTATCGTTTCCGATTTCGTTTTGTCGTAATTTCGCGAAATTTGCCTTCGATCCTTTCTTCGCCGTCGTGGCTGTCATATCCCGGAGTCCGAGCGATTTTTCGACCCGAATCAGAGAAGCCTTAAAAACCAGTGACGCAAATTGATCCTGTGGAAGAGACACAATTGGATGTAAGGTCGAAGGTATATCGATGCTAGTCTGCTATCAGTCATGCCCTGATTTTGTTGTTTATGAAATTCAAAGTTTGAACAAACAGTGGGTTTATTCGGCGCCTACGTGCCATATCGTATGGCTGTCATCGGAGTAGGACGACCTCGCCTGCGCTCGACCCCCCCGCCTCAATTTTTTAACCAGCGATAAAAGGACTGTCAATTTTGCCAAGGTGCTGCTGCTCAAATTGGGCAATTTTGGCAATGAAGATCGAGGGTAGGTATAGGGAGGCATCCGCTACATGCCTTAATTCGCCTTTTCCACGTCCCATTGCCAACAAATAAATGTCTGTTTGCTCGCGGATTGCTCAATGCCTAACTGTTGTTTACACATGCATTTGTTCATCCCAGCAATTGGGTGTCGAAGTCCGCTGTCTGCACATCCAGCAAACCGTGGGCACAAAGTTTATAAAGTGCCCCGAAACGAGCAGGTCGGATTTCCTTTCTCTGGTCGAGTTCGGATTCGTGTTACTGGCCTGGAATTAAATGAAAATACCATGTGGGGGAAATGTCTGTCTGCCACGTACAAGCGAAGTTTCAGTACTTTGAATTGAAAATAATGCTTGGGGTGTTGCCGAAATCAGTACAGGCATTGACAAATTCAATTTAGCAATGATGTCTGTGAGACTGTGTCCTCAAAACTGCGGTGGAATCTGCCGAATAAATTGGGCCAATTGATTTTCTCACGACAGTAGGGAAGGACTTCTGAGATGAATTGAATAGCATTGAAATCTTTGGATAGACTGAGAATCCAGCCTTGGATTTCGGTGGCATGCTTTGTGGGTTTTGGTTAGGAGTCCAAATCAAACATTTGACTGGGTATTTCGACGAAATTTATAGGCTTACTCGCATCTTGGGCAAAACACGAACTGGATCCCATGGAAACAAAATAGCGAAAGCAGCGTTGAAATAAGTTTTTATTCAGCTTGGTTTTCAGAAGCATCCAAGAAATCAACGTTGATTTCAGAAATTTCATTGGACAGTTCGTCGAAATTAATGTTTGGCCCTTGACGAAATACCTAGAAGCTAGTGGTTTTATTTGCCTCGGTTTTCATTGAGATCATGTTTGTTGGTTTTTTTTATTATTCTTCTGCGAAATTAGTTTCACAGATCTTGAAGTGATCAACATGTGTACTGAAAACTAGTCATGAATTTAGTTGTTGGGAAAGAAATACCATGAAAGGAACATTCAAATAATTTAATGGTCCTTTCAACGACATTTATGCTCAGATATTGACAGCTGAAGCAGTGTTGAAATAATTTTGTAATCTTTGTAAGATGAAGGTCGAAAGGAAAAATCCATTGCAACCAGAATGAAAATTACTCAGATGCCCTATTGTCAGCGAATGAATGCCTCTCGGTAGGGGGCGAAATTTGTATTTCCGAATCCCAATTTGCAAGGTGTGACCACCTCGTTAGGGTGGGGTGCAAAATCGGGTATCTGGTGTGTTATGGCCATACTTTTTAGTGTCGGTGTTATTTTGATAACCCTCTAGTTTTCACGAGATGTTATCACTCCTGAAATATGTTTCGGATAGATTTGGGTTTTCATGAAACTTTGGGATTATCGTTAACATGAGCATGTGAAGAATAATTTTACTGATTTATTTAATATATTAAAATTTATATTATACATTCGTTTCGCAATATGCAATGGCTTCCATCTGCAGAAATCCCATTGTCACATCACATTCAAATGTCCTTCTGGAATGAACTGGAAACCTTTATCGGTCAAAGGGCGTGCCTCAAATTGTCAAAACTTCAGACTTGTGAACCCAATTGAAACCAACAGACTCTCCGATAGCACTCAAATCTCGAGAGGTTCCTGTCGCTCTCAGCTCACAAAACAGCAAGCGTCAGTGGCTCCGCCTAGAAAACCAGGGATATTTACAAAAAATTTAGCCAAAACTCAGGGAAATTTTAAATCATTCAAGCGAAAGTCTTGTCTGAGAGCGCTCTCAGTACCGTGTCCAAACACGAGTTTCAGCTCTCGAGAGACAGCAGTACTGTCGCTCTCTGCTCTCCAATCAAATGGAAGCCCTACACGAAACCAGCGAATACGAATTAAGATAAAAGTTGCACTTGAAATCATATCACGTTGCGCAGGTTTTCGAGCCATGGACATTTTTTTTTATTTATGTGTTTATTTATTTTAATGAAATCGGCCAGTCATGGCGATTATCTCTCAAGGTGAGCAGCTGGCACGATTTCGTGACGCGGTTTTTGGAGACAGTTATGTTTTAGACGGTTAAACGGCGTATCCTTCGAACCCAGAAATCAAACAAAAAAGTGATGAGTGTGTTGAACTCTTTTCTTATCTGCTGTTTCTTTAGGTTTTCCCAGCGCCATCTATGTCTAGGTCTCAGCAAGTATGTGTCCAAATAAAAATGAGAATAGCTCGTTTTGTGCACATTTTATGAAAGTGCTTTAAATTATTCACGAAACGAGCCGTTCCGATTTTAAAATCGGATATCTACTTGCTGACAAAATGCATTTTTTGTTGTTGTTTGTTTTTAATATCCTTAGGGTGGGATAGTTTCTTTGCTGAGAAGTTTACGCGTGTTAAAAATAGTTAGATAGATTAAATTTAGAAATCATCCAAAATGACGAAAGTAATTTAATTATTTTTTAAACTATTTAAGACGTCACGGAGCTCTATATTATTATTATTGCTATTTTTAATCGAAATTGGCCGTAACGTAAAACAATTTGGTAAATTGTGGACGTTTTTTAGAGACTGGAAATAGATAAGTGTAGTTCAAAGAGTAAAGAAAACCACCTTCGATTTTAAAATATTACTAAGTTATTAGAAAATATAAATGCGAAAACATTATATTTAATATATACATAATCATAATGAATGTACGTAACGAAGCTTGTTCTCAAATTGAAACTTTTGTTAAAATCACGTAGTGGTTGCAGACAATGATGGTCATCCCCCTTTTGGGCCTCCAAACTGGGCAGTAAATGTTACCTGTCCAGATTGAAATCGAGTCCGCCCCTGTTGCTTCTATTTTACCACCGGGTATTGAAGTTCAAGGTCGTTGAAATTAAATCGCCACAAAAGAGCAGTTTTAAAAAGTGGTACAGGAGATAAAAAGAGCCATTAAAATTTGTAATTTGTATCGGGTAACATTTTATTGTTTAACGTAATGGACTTAGTAGCTTTCCCGTATAAAAAAAAAAGCAGACAACAAATTTGACTCTTAGGTGTCCAGGATTTTATAACCTTATAATTATTTTTTACTACGTGCTTAATGTCTTTGAATGTTTTAAATTCAATTTGCATTTGGATCAATAGATAAATAAATTGATCGAATGTATAAAAGTAGGAAAAATTGTCATATTGAACTGCATGTTTAATGACGTCATTTTGACCATGCAGTAAAGCAAAACCAAATTTACGATGTTATACTTGCAAATGAAAAAAATTACTGAAAATGACGTCAAAATGTCACTAATGTGTGCCTTCTTATTTATAAACTAAATGACTTCATTGGTGTAATTTTAAATGGCGCCTGTGTTAGATCATTTTTGCTGAAAAACACATTTAAAATGACTTCATTTTGACAAGGACGCAACAAAATTAGAGTAGTATTGTTACAAATTCCCATTTATAATCTAAAAGAAAACTTCATTAATGTAATATAAATAGGGCCTGTTTTACGTCATTCTGGGTGATTAAAACTTGCTTAAAATGACGTCATTTTGACAAGGAAATGAAACAGAATTGATGTCATAATGTCACTAATATGTGTCTTTCCGTTTATAAACTAAATGACGTATGTCTTAGGTAATTTTTGCTAATAAAAAAATGGCCGAAAATGACGTCATTGTGACAAGGAGATGGAACTGATGTCATAATGTTACCAGATAATGTGCCTTCCCATTTATTTCCTATAATACTTCATTGATGTAATATAAATGACATAAGTGAGAGGTCATTATTGAAAAAAATAATAATCAAAACTACGTCATTTCGACAAGGAACTGAAATAGAACTGATGTAATAATGTCACTAATACGTGCCTTCCCAATAATCAAGGAAATAAAGCAGAATTGATGTCATGTTGTCACTAATATGTGTCATCCGATTTATAAACTTGAATGACTTGGGGTTTAGGTAATTCTTGCTGATGATAAGAAAATCCGACCGAAAATGACGTCATTTTGACAAGGAAATGGAACAGAACTGATGCCACATCAACGCCACTGATATGTTTGTCTTTCTCTGCTTGTAAACTAAACTGCTGACATCTCACCTTTAAACCACCCCCTGATCGATGACAGTTCGATTTTTGCAAAACCCCAACCACGGATGACGGCTGTCGAGACCCTAGCCCAGATCTGGTTCAAGATCAGGAAACGTGCACGTCGGTGTGGGAATGACCACGTGTTGCCTTGCTGATTACCGCCCTTAATTACCGCCCCAATTAACGCCGAGTCTGGAGCAGGAACCAGGGCTCGGCTCTCCCAGGGCCCCCGGTTCGATCCTCCGGACCCCGGCGAGGAGCTCGCGTGCCACCGGCCCCGCCTTCCGGTGTTGATTTTCGTAGCCGGTGGTTGTTGGTTTTTTTTTGTTTTTTTTATATTTCTTCTGAAAGCAACCTCCTCTTTCGTCTGTTTGCAGGTGATATTCAATGGATCCATTGAATGTTGCCATGGATATCGTGGACGTGGGCCAGCTGAAGAAGTGGAGCCAGATCCAGGCCGGAGGCAGCAGCCGAGAGGAACTCCGGTTGAACTCCAGCGTGAGGAAGCACCAGTCGTGCCCCTTCCCGCACGACCCCCGCATCAACGACAAGGTGGTCCTGTGGTACGTATGGTGTTTTAACCAACCGCGTAGTTCTTTCAGGGGTATGTCCATCGTCGGTGTCCAACTGGACTTCTGTTAGCTTAGGGCAGTCCTTCTGAAGAGCATATTGCGACGTCCGATGGCATGCAGGAAATGAGACGGATTGATCGGATTTGCAGAAGTGGGGTTTGAATTGTGAGGCTCTAGCACCTCTAGCCGAACCAGTAATTTTGGTAATATGCGTACCCCGATGTCTGGAATATTGTATGGAAATGTCAGGGAAATTGATGTTGTCTGGAAATGAAAGGCAAATTGATATTGTCTGGAAAATGTCAGGGGAATTGATATTGCTCTGGAAAATGTCAGGGAAATTTATATTGCTCTGGAAAATGTCAGGGAAATTGATGTTGTCTGGAATTAACAGGGGAATTGATATTGCTCTGGAAAATGTCAGGAGAATTGATATTGCTCTGGAAAATGTCAGGAGAATTGATATTGCTCTGGAAAATGTCAGGGAAATTGATATAGTCTGGAAAATGTCAGGGAAATTGATGTTGTCTGGAATTAACAGGGGAATTGATATTGCTCTGGAAAATGTCAGGGGAATTGATATTGCTCTAGAAATGTCAGGGAAATTGATATTGTCTGGAAATGTCAGGGAAATTGATATTGCTCTGGAAATGTCAGGGAAATTGATATTGTCTGGAATTGAAAGGAAAATTGATATTGCTCTGGAAATGTCAGGGAAATTGATATAGTCTGGAAATGTCAGGGAAATTAGGTGAAATTTTGTTGTTGAGTAGATAACGTATAAGGTGGGACGCGGTGATCGCCTCTCACCAGCAATGCCAAGTTACGTCTTTCAAATGTTGCTCGATTGGTTACTACGATCGTACAATCAAGGCTGAGGACTAAGACGTGTTCCGGACAGTTTGGCGATTGGTTTTTACGGCCAGCCTTACATTCATCGATTTCGAATGGCGGATCAAAAAGCTCGTTTCTGTCCGCTCCGTTGATCTGCTCTTCTTCTTCCAGAGCCAGAGCTTCCTGAGCTGGCCAACATCCAAAATGGGTTTTCTGGCACCTGACCATAAATACGGATCTCGTGGTGTGCCTTCGTGACGGTATCGTCCCTCGTCTTCCGCGTACCTGGCTGGCAGGGACAACGGGAGATGGGAAGCTCGTACAAAACAAAACAAAAAAAACACAATTCAACACAAAGGTGTTCTGGGCGTTTTCACAAGCGAGCTATTTATGTAACTGAACAGTTTAGCCTCGCAGGCAGGGTTGAGGCCAGCCCTGGAGGAGATGACCACCTTGCACATTTGTGCTTCGAGTACTCGTCGTAATCGCCGGATTTGTTTTTTTTCTCGCAGAATTGGTCGTCCACTAGGTCCAGAGCTATTTTTCGTAATTTTGGAAAAGTGCCGTTTATTTGTTTTTTATAAAAAATTTAAAAATTAAACTTGAAAAATTCGGTTGCGTGGCCATCTCTGGAAATGGGTGTTTCGCTTCTCGGTGAAACCGCCGGAGATGGACTTCGGAGTTCAATTTCGTTTTTTAATTTATTGGATTTTTTTAAAGAATAATTGAGAAGTTTCTGAAAAGGTACACGGGACCGTAGTGGAAGGCTAATAATTACTGTGCGGAAATGTAATTATTTGAAGCACAATTGTGTGATTTGTTGGTGTTGTTGTTGTTGTTGCTTATCTGGCATCTGTCTGGGGTCGGTCTTAAACACCAGGTTGTGATGTTTCCCATTTGAATAAGGTTTCCACTGTCCTGGAAAACCCTGGAATTGTCAGGGATCGAGGAACAACCTGCGAAAGTCGGGGAAATTTTAAGTGCAGAAAATCAGGAAAATTTCAAGTTTTCATTTAAAAGATAGGGAAATCTCAAATTGTAATCCAAAAGTCGGGGAAATCTCAAATTTTAATTTAAAAGTCAGGGAAATCTCAAATTTTAATTTAAAAGTCAGGGAAATATCAAGTTTTAAAGCCGAAATCAGGGAAATTTCAAATGCAAAAATAAGGAAAGTTCCAAGTTTTCATTTAAAAGTCAGGAAAATCTCAAATTGTAATTCAAAAAATCAGGGAAATCTCAAATTTTAATCCAAAAGTCAGGGAAATATCAAGTTTTAATGCCGAAATTAGGGAAATTTCAAATGCAAAAATCAGGAAAGTTTCAAGTTTTCATTTAAAAGTCAGGGAAATCTGAAATTTTAATCCAAAAGTCAGGGAAATTTTGAATTTTATTGCTAAAGTAAGGGAAATCTCAAATTTTAATCCAAAAGTCAGGAAATTTTGAATTTTATTGCCGAAATCAGGGAAATAGTGAATTTTATTTCAAAAGTCAGGAAAATTTTGTTTTAATGCCGAAGTCATTGAAATCTCAAATGTTCATTTAAAAATCGGGTAAATTTTAAATGTGCATGCCAAAGTCAGGGAAATGTTCATCAGATAAAATGCAAGCCTTACATTTTCATAATCTCAAACGATTTCTCGTTAAGGACACTGTTCGAAAGGGTGCGTATCTGGTTACACTTACGCAATAATGTTATATAAAATATGTTGTATGAAAATATCAGTAATTGGAAAATTTTGATTTCGTTTGATTCTGCGAACTCTTTTGATAGTCGGGAATTTTTTTTCCCCCCAAAAACCTGGAAAAGTCAGGGAAGGTTAGAATTTATTTTCGGTTGGAGCACTGTTGGAATAAAAAGCTACATATAATACACATCAAGGGTTTTTTTAAACATTTTTTTATAGATAAACGAAACATTGTCAAATTATAAATTCCACTCTGGGAGGAAAAAAACAAATTTATCAATTATAATAGGTATTTAAAGCAAAAATGTGAATTTTTTATTTATGGATTTTGTGAATCTCCATCCTCCATCCGACCAAGGACGCCCTCTATGGACGGCCCTTGATTAGATCCGGGTTGGCCAGGGGCCGTGGCCTTAATTGATGTTATTTATGATCAGCCGAACGAATGCGATTCTGGGTCAGAATGGAGATATAAAAAAAAGGAAACAATGCGGTGTGGATATAAACGTTTTTGGTTGGGAAATCGCAGGAAAAGGGAGGGGAAAATTGATTTTTCTAGTCGCTAGTAAATCGCCCTTGAAATCAAAACGACCACCGAATTGAATGGATTCTGGTGCATTGGAATAAGTGCTGTAAGACCGTTTGGGTGTGGCGATCATCCAGTCATGGAAATATGCCAGCACTGTACCATATTTACTTTTAAAAAAAAAAACATAGTGTGATGTCTTGTAAAGATACATTTATCTTGGATTACAACCACCTCACCTGAATCCAAAAATAGGGTTCGTAAGCACCTGGGAAGTCAGGGGAATGAAAAACGGTCAGGGATGGTCAGGGAAAATTCCCTCATTGCTTGAAAATCAGGGCAATTCATTGTGAATGTTCACTGAATTTTAAGAGTGGTATTCGTTTTGAGTACTAAGGAGTTGTTTATGAATGTTAACATTTGTGTATTATTTAACTGATAAAAATGCAGTTGCCCAGAATTTACTGCAAACAAAAACTGATAGTTTGTTATTGATAAATATTCCATATGATGTTTTAGATGCAGAATTCATTTTCGAAACGTCAGGGAAATTCACTTGGGCTGGTCAGGGAAAGGGGAGGAAAGTCAGGGAAATGATTTTGTAAATGTTAGCACCAACCCCGAGAAATGCAATCGACTTCGATTCTTGTGTAAATCCCTCTCAAAATCTTAAAATAAATCCTATCAATTAAGACCGTGCTCACCATTTTCAAATACTTGTTATAATGTGTGTTTTTAATTTGTTTTAATTCGATGTTTTCAATTCAGGAAATTCAGTTAAGGGAAAGTCAGGGAAATGATTTTGTTAATGTCATCGCGAACCCCGAAAAAATGCAATCGACTTCGGTTATTGTGTTATAATTGTTAAAATTCATACTTTCCAGTGTGAAATTGGTCGTCCACTAGGGTCTGAGTTGTTTTTTTATGATTTCCAAATGTCTAGTTTGATATCTGATATCTAATTCCAGGATATATAACTGATATTCGAAGTTTTCATCGATAGCAAACCCCGCTTTCGGTAGTCCCGTAACAGTTTTTTTTAAAAATTTTGATTATGTTTTTTATAAATAAATGGCTGTGTAAAATTATGAAAAAGTGACCCAGACCCTAGTGGACGACCACTTCTACAAATGGGAATTTAAACCCTGTACGAAACCGTGAAATTTGAAATTTTGCTTCGAATTTTGCTATCGGAAATTTTCATTTTTTGGTTTTTTTTTTTTTTAGTTTTATTGAATTTTTCATTTCTCGACTACCGTTTATAAAGTTAATGTTTTGGCGCCTGGTTTCTCACCCCCCACCCATTTTTAGCCCAGTTTCTCCGAATGGAGGCCGCCTCTGCCTGGTGAATAAATGATGCAGCAAATTGCTCTTCCTATAAATTTTTATCTCCGCCTTTGATATCATCAATTGAATGCTAAACGATACGAAATTGCATACAGGCTTTGCTCAGCAAATCGATGGATTTTTATCGGCGTTTTCCTGCGAGCCTTTTTCGAGACACGCGTCGACTGCCCTTAATTTAAGGGGAACCGGAAATAGTCTAAGGGTAGCCTAAGAAATGGCCTGACGTGGATGGAAGGGGTTTGTTTTGGAGATCCACGAAATATCCTAATCGAAAGAGAAATGTTTGAGCTCGGATCGGCTTTATTTTCAGACTAATTAGCCAGGTAATCGTTAAAAAGCTGTTTCTAATTTATTCGATTAAAAACAGTACATTAGAACTGCATTTTTTTAAAATTTAAAGTCGATTTTGGGAAAGTTAAAGTTTATAATTTTTTTTAAAAATTAAAAAAACAGTTTTTGTTTTTTCTATTATGGCTAATTCTATCAACAAAGATCTCTCAGACTCATATTTAAAAAAAAAATTATAAACTTTAACTTCCCTAAATCGACTTTAAATTAAAACTGTACAGTTCTAATGTACCGTGTTTAATCAAATAAATTACAAAAGACACAAACATCCACTGTTTTGCATTTGGTTCTTAATTTACGAGTCGTTTTTAAAAGAGGTTGTTTTTTTAAAGTTCGGGTTGCAATGTTTTTAAAGTGCTAGGGTTTGTAGACTATTATCATCATGTGCAGAATTCATAAATATGAGAAAAATAGGGGGGGAAGAAAAGTATTACGACCCCCATTTTAATTGGGTTTTTTGTACTTAAAATGCAGTGAAGCCTCTGAGGTCATGACATTTCCGATCGAAATTTGGGACGCAATGCTTTATGGTAGTTGTGGAAAATACTTAATTTCGTTTTTAAGCATATTTCAGAGTGCGTTTTTTTTTAACTTCATGCGGGTTACATTCCATTGCTTATTTTCGTATCCTTTTCTCCAATTCCAGGGCCGGCGACATCTGCGCTCTGAATACGCACGCCATCGTCAACTCGACCAACGAGGCCCTCAGCGACCACAACCCCTTGAGTGACCGCATCTTCGCTTTCGCGGGTCCGCAGCTCTTGAACGAAATACAGCACACGGTGAAAGGTGAGCTATGGAGTTTGGACCCAGGTCTGGCTGCGGTGTGCCGTTTTCACCCTAACGTCAGCCCTACGGTGCTGCCACCTGTGGGTCGTCGTTGCGGTTTTTAGAGAATAACTTTTGTTTTTTGCCTCGTCTGCAGCCGTGACTCTGCCCCAACATTTCGAATCGTCGTGATTTGACTGTACCACGGCTCAAATCATTTGTCGTTTCTCTTATTCTGGAGCTATTCGTAATCGACTTTTCCTCGTCCTTGGAGACCCGAGCCTCCCAATCGTGGCGGGTTCAAGGCGATCGAATCGTCAATATTTTCCTTTCGATCCCCGAGAAGTGCGATCTAACCGAAGGGCACGGAGCATTCGTTGCTTCTGAGGTGTCTTCTTTATTTTTCGTTTATTGCGTAAAAATATGAAAATGGGATCCTCGTTGTCGTCGGAGGCGAGGTCGAGCGAAGTGAAAGATTGAGTAACTCGTGCCGTCGCGTTGCCAACTAAAATTAGCTAATGACTTTGATTGCACTCGAAGTCAATTGTTAATCATCGTCCGCGAAGATGACTGTGTTGGATGGGCACGAAACCTAATGGAGATGCGATTAAACGAATTAATGAGCTGACAAAGCAAATCCACGACGAAAACGAATTTTCCGAGACACGGGCTACAACTGTAAGTAATGGTCTCGGGTTCCCGCCGATGTCACGTTGCCAGAATGCATCCAAGTGGTTCCGGCAGCCTCCTCCGGAAACCGGCTCGGATCAACGGGCGGTTTTGTTGTTCGTGTCATGGGGTCCGACTGCCTCCTCCGCATGCTTCCCAGGGTTGCGGAAGGGGTGGTCCCGGGCATCGGATGAACATGCCTGTAAATACGGATTATTGTTTCGAGAGTCGATCTGGCCTGATCCCCGTGCGCCCGCCATCGATTTGATTTATCTTGTGGAGGAAAACCTGGTTGTTTTTTGATTGAACTCTTTGAATGTTTTCATTGACGCTTCGAATCTGTTTTCAGTGTGCAAGACCGGCGATGCCAAGATCACCAAAGGCTACAACTTGGCGGCCAGGTACATCATCCACACGGTGGGACCGCGCTACAATGTGCGCTACCAAACGGCAGCTGAAAGCGCTCTCTTCAGCTGCTATCGAAAAGTCATGCAGTTGGTCAGGTGCGAACCCCCCCTTCCTCCTTCGGCAGAAAGCGCAACGGGATTGGGAAGTTCCTGTCTCCTCGAGACATTTGTGTCGGTTTCTTTAGAAATTACAGCGGAAGCGCGGTTATCCGGGGTAATCGGGAGCACGACTATCTCGGATAGCCGAATCCCTCGGATAAACAAAAGTATGTCTAAAAAAATATAGGTGCTGCTGTATTTTGTGCGGCGAAAGCTTTTTAATGCTCGTGCACATTAAATGCGAAATACGTCAAAATCGAAAATGGCTTCGATAACAACTGACGGTCGAGCCGAATATCGGATAATCTCGTCTTTTTTTTCGGTTGTGAAATTCACGTTTTACGAAGACGTTGTGGGCAAAACTTCCGAATCCCGAATGTAGTTGGTCCGTGTCTCCAGGATTGCATATCGAGCGGATAACGTCTTAATCGGCTGCGTGATTACCTTTTATTGTCAACAGGGAAAACAATCTGCCATCCGTTGCCCTGTGTGCCATAAATTCGCCCCGAAGAGGATATCCGGCGGAGCAGGGAGCACACATTGCACTCCGTAAGATATTTTTAGATAGGATTTGCATCGAAGAAACCGATGAATAAAACTTTTTTTTATAGCAAATTAACATCTTCGCTTATTATTCTATATAGTTATTTGCGTCTAAAATCCTGTCGCTTTTTCTCCTCCTCCCCAGGAACGATAAGAAGATTTCTCGAGAAGTACGGGGACTCGATAGAAACCGTGGTCTTCGTGGTCGAGGACGAAAACATCGTGAGTACTACTCGTTAGAGCTTCCACAGGCTTGTGCTAAAGTCCGGCCTCCGGTAATATTCTTTTGGCCTTTCCCTCGCAGGGCATCTACGAGTCGCTGATGCCGCTGTACTTCCCTCGCGACCGCTCCGACGAGGAGCAGGCTCTCTACCGGCTGCCGGAGGACCTGGGCAACGACGAGGGGGAGCCTTTCGTGCCCGACCGCCAGATCCGCATTTCGGACAAGCCGCATCTGCCCGCCGTCAGCGCCACCGAGATCGAGGTGGAGGAGAGCACCGAGCTGCTCAACGGGCCCAACACCCTGGTGCACGTGGGCAACACGGACTTTGCGCGCATGATGGGCGACGTGGACCGGACGCGGCCCATGAAGCGCAGCCCGCCTGCCGAGAAGGACGTGGCCCTCGAGGTGCAGGGCATGAGCAGGTACGAGAGGGTGCTCAGGAGGGCCAGGACCGAGGACCTCAGCGAGGTGTCGCAGATCGGATGCCTCTACCAGAGCGGAGTGGACAAGCTGGGCCGGCCCGTCATCGTGCTCGTCGGCAAGTGGTTCAAGTTCAACGAGATCAACTTGGAGAAGGTGGGTTTGACAAACTATCGGATGTCTTGAAAAAGTCTTCGGAGATGTACCGCTAATTGAAGGACATTCGTACTTTTTTTATATAGATAATTGCAAGCTTTCGGTCATTTGGTAGTTATTGTTTCGAAAAGGATATTACTAAATATTTAAAAAACGAGTGTTATTTTTGCAAAAGATGTTTTTTGGGGTGTTTCCTCAGGACTTTCGGCACCCGAAGTTTTCAAAACCGGAGTGCTGAGCTTGCTTTGATTTGCAACAAGCGAGTTTATCAAAAAAAAAATGTAATAAACACCGAGTTCAAACCGCAAGTTTTGTTAGGTTTACGTAGTTTAATTTCCCGATTTCCAATTGCATTTGAAAACCGCAAGGATAGCCGAAAACAAGACGGATTTTAGTCCCGATCTTCCGGTTTTGAAATCCTGCGGTTTATTCCTAACAAAAACCTGACATAAATGGCTTTTCCCTGCGTCGCCGTTAATCTCGCCTTACTCTAGCATTAACGAACCAAAACCATCGAAAGGCGTGTTTGTTTTCGCCCAATTAATCAATCAATCGTTTAACCCCGTCGCGTGAACAGTTTCGTGAAACACGATGGCAGATTCTGATCCCTGTTCCGTTTAATTATTCAGGCTCTTCTGTACCTCGTCTATCTGCTGTACACGGTGGCCAAGCAGGACTACGTCATCATCTACTTCAACACGCTGACCAACGGCAACAACAGGCCGAACATGAGCTGGATCAGGGACGTTTACAGCGTGCTGGAATATAAGTGAGGAACAGGTTTTTTTTCGGAGAGCGAATTATAAGGGCGCCCCCCTGAAGCCCGTGGTCTCATCCACTTATCGAACGCGGACGACGAGGAAATCTAGCGGAATCGTCCATAATTGATGGCGTACATCAATAACCCAGTTTCGCGACGTATCGCGTGCATCAAACGGTGGACGTAGATAATGATCGTAATCTGAAGTGATGATCTAGTTTCTGTTCTTCTGAGAGTTTGTAAGAAGTCCCTAGGTTCACCTACATTTCGACGGCTGTCAATAATTTGTTTCCAGCAATCCGAAACATTTATGAACTTGCTATTTTTGGCTTGATCCAGTTTTTTTATCGCGGCTATAAATATCTGGTTTTTCGGTGGTGAATTGGTCGTCCAAAAGGGTAACGGATATTTTATCCTGTTCGAACGTTTTTTGTCAAAAATCCGTAATCAAGCGAGCAAAAAAAAGCACGTGTAATGGATGGAAAGTATGGATTTTTGTCCAAGCTCGTACATTTCCAAGTCCTTTTACTTTAGTTCATGTAACTTAAAACAAAAAAGGGGAATTATTTAATAATACAAAATCGAGAATTAAGAGATGAGTATGTATATTATACACGGTTTCGTCTTGGTGTCGATTTTGAGTATTGTTCGTATAAAGAATTAATGAAAAAACGACAATTTATTGATGTGAAGACTTGGAAAAAATAATTGTCAAAGAAACTTATTTCGTGATGACTACGACAGGAGCATTTTGTTAGTTTCGGCTCGAATTCCTGCGAAGCTTCGAGTTTTTCCCCGCAAAATGTCCAGTTTGCTTAAAAATCTGCGTGCGATTCCTGTAAATTGCTTTCCAAAAATTCACAAGATTCATTTGCCGAAGACGTGGAAGAAGCAATATTAATTGTGAATATCGGTTCGCAGGTATCGAAAGAACTTGAAGGCCCTGTACATCGTGCATCCCACCATTTGGACGAAGGTTGGTTGAATTAAGCGCTGAAATTTACGCGTTGAGAAAGTTTTAACCAGGGTTTTTCCTTTTCCGTGTTTCTCGCCACTCGCCAGATCATGACCTGGGGCTTCACCACGTTCATGGCCCCGGTGATCAAGGAAAAAGTGCACAGTCTGTCCGGACTCGAGTACTTGTACGCGGTCATGGACATGGACCAGCTGCAGATTCCCACGTTCATTCGGGAGTACGATATGACGGTAAGCTTCTCGTCTTGCTTTAATCTACGTGTAGTACGCGCAGAGTTAAGTTCAAAAATGAAATCCACTAATACGAGACTGGTGAAAGAATAAGTGCGGTAAGTCGGAGGCTCCTTATACCACCATCAGAAGGAAACTCAAGTTGGATTTGATGCGCTGTAATCTTATGTCAGTGCGGTCGGTCTCGGTTATGACGATCGTCAAGGGACCGATACAATTTGCACGTTATCCGGCTAACAGATTGGTCTCTTTGCAGATCAACGGCATCCAGTACTACGAGCCGGTGTCGGAAGCGGACGAGTTGTAGGCAGGGAGTGGAGCGGCGCGTTAGTCGTACTTATTAGCGGGCCGGGTGCGAGTGCGGGACGTTCCGGCTGGGTGCGTTGCGCGCGGTGGACTAAGTCGCGTTCGGTGCGGCTCGGAGCTCGCGGACTCTGGATGGTAAAAGCTATGCAATCGAGCCCGCATCCGCAGTCGTCAACGGACGGATCGAGTCCCGCCCGCAGGACCTCCGGACCCTGGCAGGCGGTCGGCAGCGTACTTCGCAGACCCGTAGCAGCGTTGCATCGGCGTCGCCGGCGTCGAAGACGTAATTATCGCAATAATGGAGCTGTAATTCGTAGTTCCTCATATTTTATCATTCGTGTCTCTCGTCCGTTTGAGTGTCTGTTAGCGACCACACCTTCGATCCGTTCTTCTCTCTCTCTCTCTTCCGCTCGAAGGTGCCGACAAAACCCCATTGCCAGAATTTCGAAATCCGAGTCCGGCGTTAGCGGACTCCGAGGATTGCGTCGGTGCCGATCTCCTTGCCTCGTATCGCGCAGCCGAAAACACGAGGAAAGGGTGTCGGAGCGATTGTCCGCAAAGGCAGATCTCGAAAGGACGCTGCCGAATTTCGTCTTTTCTCAAAAATACCGGGAGCGCCTTTCGGAATTTACCATTTGCGGGCAGCCGATTTTCGAAATGCCATAGCCGTGAAACTGCGTTGTGCCGGTTAATCGATGGATTGCGATCGAAGGAAATGTACTCTAGGATTTTTGGGTGTAGCGTTAGTTGCCATTAATTTATTCGTAAAAGATGCCCTCCCTTCGTCGCTCATTTTCTTTTTTTTTTTTTACGTTTTTCTAGTTTTTCATCTTGGCCGATCTACGAGGCCGCTTAGCGTTTCGTCTTTTTTTTTGGACACTGTCCGGTCTTGATGCCATTTGTTGCCGAAAGCCGATTCTCTGATATACGTGCCAGTTTCTTTGCTGGTATTTGTTATGTTAAAATTCGGGAAACTCGATTAATTTCACTTCGGGAAAATGCATTTTTGCCCGTAGCAAAGCTGTCTTCATATTTCGGAATCGGCTCGACGTAACAATGGTTATTGTTTTTTTTTTGTTTTGTTTTTATGATTGTTTTCTTCTGCCAGTTATCATGGCGTCTGCAGCAATCGGGTCTAACAGGTAGTTGAAATCCTCGAAAAAGTCGTCGTTTCGAATTCCGGTCGTAATTCGTTTTCGCGAATTTCGCTCAATCCGTGTATCTTTTAGTAAAATATCAGGTTACGAACTTTTTAAAACAATCTTTGCTGACCGCCATATTTTTTCGAAATTCTAGTCTTTTAGGTTTTTATAAATTAATTTGCCAGTTGATTTTCAGTTGTGAGTCTCCCCAATATGTTTTCTCAGTTAACGAAGGCGTGGCCGTTAGGACGTATCATTTTCTAATGTGTCGTAGCATTGCATCGAGCATTTTTTTTTATAGATGAAGGGTGCCAAACCATAACTTGTCAAGCGCCAGAACATCCACTTATCAGGAGAGGGGAAAAAACTCGATGGTTTCGTGAAAAATACATGTAGGAATAGCACTAGTCGCGTTTAATTACGAAAACATAATCGAGAACTCGGTGGAAAAAAATTGTTTTTGTCGTAATTTTACCAAGCAGTCGTATGTGCCGCACGTATTGCACCACATATGAGCGTGGCAAGCAGGATTAATGTCAATCATTACTTCAATGTAACGTCCAGGTTTTGAAACCCACTTCGGAAACGTGTTTTTAGGAGCACTGACGTGGTTTTAAGGGACCGAAATCGAATAATCTTTATTCGTGTCCACCTTATCAAGGTTTGCTAACGATTTATTTTCTCCTTGGATACCTGCAGATTGTAGTGTTCTAGGGGTGTCCCAGTTGTTTCATTACTGTAGCAGGTGGGGAACGCCACATACAACGTTTTGAGCTGAAAATAACGTTTTGGAGGGGGGGCTTCTGGCGCTTAGTACTTTATGGTTTGGCACCCTTCATATACTGTAAGTAGTTAAGTGAAACTTGTTTTCATATGTTAAAGGATGCTGACTTTTGAGTGTCAGAGAGCATCCTTGTGGCGTTATTTGAGATATTAATCCGTTGTTTTGCCAAATTGGAAAGCCCCAGTTTTGAGGTTTTCTGAATGGGATTCCTCGTGTTTACAATGATCTTGAGTCTTATGATATTGACTGAAAAATAAGAGGTGTGTGCTAGATAAAGCGTTGTTTTGCCAAAGGGGCACCGATTTGTGCAAGTTGAAGGTTGTGAGTGGTCCAAATTGCTGGTGTTTTGAAGATTTTTTGTGGTGATAGTAGACCTAAATCAATTAATTCGACCGTTTGGCATCGCTAGTTTATCAATTACTTGGCGATTTTAGCGGAATTTGGGCGTCTTTCCTGCCCCGAATTTCTCGTTTACGACGGCCGTAAATCCCCAACCGCGATGTGTTGTTTAATTCAGAAAATAACCCAATTACTTATTTTAATAGCAGCGGAGGGAAGTACAGGTGTCGATTAAACTAACAACTTTTGTTGAATGAAAAGCAGATCAGGACGGGGCTTTCCCAGACACCTGGAAAACCTGGAATTGTCAGGGAATATTGATTTGATTTGTAAAAAGTCAAGGAAGATCAATCGGGGTAATGCAGAGTGAATGAGTATAGTCATGTCTGATTTAGTTTTATATGAAAATTTTATGAAAATCTTAGTATCTCCAAAATAATGTGTGAAAATGCAAGCTGAAATCCATTATTTCATTGAAATCTAGTTTTTGAACGTTTTCCTGCGGTGTTAATTTTAAAATAATGTTAAGAATGTGTAACGATGATGTAACGTTACTAAAATTCATGGAAATTTAAGTTGAATTTAAGCAATGACTGGTTGGTTATAAAGTTTATCAAGAAAAACAATTGCTCTTCTGGATTCCCCTAATTAATATTTTTTTTAAAAATAGCTGCAATATTTACGGGGGCAGCTGACGTTTTTAATGATGGCTTTGAAAAAATGAAATTTCATAGAATTTACTTACAAATCCAGTAGACATCATCGCTAATTATTAGGCCTAGTTATCGCCATAGTCAAGACATGATATTTACTTCGGCTCGGCATCTGTAGAAACGTTGAATTTTGTGGCGTATTATTAAACTTTTGTCAGGCAGGGAAATTTGTTGTGGGAAAAAACTGGAAAAGTCAAGGAAGTTTTAAGATTTCATTTTCAGTTTGAAAATTCGAAATGGAATCTTCCACTAGAATCGGAATGCACGCGCAGGATGTGGAACGTCTTTTTTTAAAAAAAATTTATTTGAATCATTTAATCGCGAGTGTAAAATATATTTGCTGAACTTGTAAAACTGAAAAAAAATCGTGGAAAATTAATGAGTATGCATGTATGGTTTTTTTTTTAAACTTGTAAATGGTTTTATTTCGTTGGCATTATGCGACACTTGTAGCCAGAGGGCGCTGTCGTGGCGGGGGCATTCTATTTTACCGTTCTATTTCGGGCCAGTTCGAATCAGGCTGTGTTTATGTGGAGTCAATTTGCAATTTGGTTTTATTTTTGTTTTTTGAAGAATTGATTCGTGGCGTTTTATTTTTCGGTTTTATTAATGGTCTTCCTGGAATAATTTACGAGCTTATTTACGGAATCCGTAGAAATTCAGTCCGATAATTGCGGTTTTCCCGAGGTTGACGAAACCCTGTTCGTTCCGAAGGTAATTTTCGTTTTATCGCCGTTTTTTTAGGAGGTATCTCTGATATTTTTATTATAGGCTGAGGAGTGTGTTAATAAGAAAACTAGCGATTCGGAATCTAGGAATTGTGTCGTGCGTCGCAATGTTCATGTAGCCGCAGAGTTGTATTTTAATACGAACGTAGGCCTAAAATTTCGTTAACGTCAGGATGATCTAGATTGTAAGTCTAGTCATTTAAATTAGAGGTTATATATAAACGATATATAGTATAACGAATTGCACGAGATGGTGTTGTTCATTGATCGTTGTTGTTTCGTTTTTTTTTATTAATATTAAATCGGAAAAAAAACGTATTGCGCTCATTCCTTTATCCGTCGAATTGAACTGGTATTTCGGCTGCCCCAAGGAGAAACGCAGTGTTTCGATTTTTTTTAAATTGAGCTAATAGCATGTTTGCATTTGCGGTGGTTACTCCCACCTTTTAGCAGCGTAAAATGCTGTCTAAACCCGAAATAAACCTTTGTAAAACAGCCGTCATTCAGCGGTTATGAATGGAGAAGAAATCGCTTCACCTCTCATTTTCTCAAAATGTAACCAAATGCAAATACTGTGTTTCTATTTGGGGCAACCGAATTGCGAAATTGAAATTTTCGTTTGAATGACATTACATGTACGTCTAGTTT
Source organism: Rossiulus vilnensis (assembly GCA_034700785.1). NCBI lineage: Eukaryota > Metazoa > Arthropoda > Diplopoda > Julida > Julidae > Rossiulus > Rossiulus vilnensis. Next base: position 1,917 of record JAQIXS010001341.1, on the reverse strand, counting down.
GGTTCGTTTGCCCTTTGATCTCAATAAGCTGTTTTGCATTTAATGCACGCCGCATTTGACAGAACAGGTTTGGTTTTCTCAATCGAAATCAGCATATCTTGGTCTTCATCAATCAGTTCATCAACGCAACCCTCTAAAAGGTGCAAAAATCATCGCCACATGATGTTATTAATGCCTGGTCACTTAAATTGTATCCATTTGATATCTGATTTTTCAGGAAACGTGAAATTGGTGTCTTCTCTGCATCCAATTTCTTCTGAGCCCACTTTTCACATTAAAAAATAGTGAAGTAAGAGCTGAACTCGACGTCCTTTTCGCCATTCATTCGCTTCCAGATATCAAACGGAACAGCCATTTGAGAATTGCGTAAGTTTAAAACTTATAAGTTTAAAAGGATGAGCCTAAAGCTTGCCCTGCACCGTGCTAAAAATATTAATGGCACATTTTTTGCTTCAAATACTTATCATAAATGCTCAATTTCTTTTCACCGATGTAGAATTGGTCGTCAATTAGGGTTTCAGCTTTGGTTTATAATTTCAAAATGCCCCCGTTTATTTATAATAAGTAAAAAAATGAGAAATTTGAAAAATCTGTCGAAGAAATTTGATAAGGTTGTGGGAAGCAGGGAAGCCTCGTATTAAGGAGGTCGCGTAACGTGTATTTTTTTCAAATTTCTTAAGTTTTTGCATAAATAATTGGGGAATTTTTAAATTATAAATCAAAGTTGAAAATTTTTGTATACATATTTTGCATATTCTGAATAATAATAATAATAAAACCTTATTCCAAGCAGGAAAAGGACACCAATTGGGCACAAAATGCCACCCGCCTGGACCCGTCAACATCAGTATACAAAAATTCATAAACCAGTTGAATCTATATGAATTGTCCAACTTTGTGTACTAGCACTGACGGGCCCACGTAAGTGGCACTCAATGTGTTGTTTTTAAAACTTAAAAGTGGGGTCGAGGTTCCGGATGATAATGCAGGCTGCAATTTATCGTAATATGTTGAAAGAAATTTGAAGAGACAACGTGCTTTTAATGATGTATATTCGTAAAAATATCAAAAGTGAAGACAAATTCGTAGAAAAATAACTCACTGTCGTAACAGGGTTCCCTCAGACCTGGAAAACCTGGAATTGTCAGGGTAAATCGGTCATGGCCGTACAGGGTCCTGTAATAGTTTTTTTAAATATGCAAATGTAAGCTAAATGCCAACATTTTAGCTAGTTTTCTAAAAATTTGATGAAAGTTTTTAATTTAAATTGCGTGTCAACATTTTTAAAAAGAAAGTGTGCACTCATGTAGCCTAAATTCTGCGATTGGTGATTTAATGTTACCAAAATCTGCGTTGGAATTTGGTTCCCCTTACGTTGCCTTAATTAATATTTTTAAAATACCTGTAGGAGGAGCCTAATAATTTAAAGTTGTAGCCTGAATTCCATGATTGCTGATGCAATTATTAAAAACAATCATCTGGAAATTTGTTCAACAAACTTGGATTAGTCAGGGAAGATTGCGATCGAAATTCTGTGAGAACTCTGCCGTAGATCAATATTTATTAATCATTTTTATTTTGTGAATTTTTCATTAACGTTAAATTTTCGTCATAGCCTAAATGAAAAATCTCGACCTAACGACGATTGACCTGAAACTTGGTACTCCAAAAAACAAAATCACTGTTGATTTTCGGCTGATTATTGTTATTATTTTTAACCGTGGCCGTGCCACACGATACGCAATTAGCGATTCGAAAACGGTTTTAAAATGTTACATAAAATGGAGGAAAAAATTGCATTATGCAGTTAGTGATGTTACGTTAGTGAAATGGCGTTTTAAGATATTCGTAATTAGTTTTTTTGTGTGTGTAGTTAGCGTGTAATTAATCTTCTAGAAATAGGTCTGAAATGCGCAA
>JAQIXS010001340.1:0-31164 GCA_034700785.1 Rossiulus vilnensis | reverse complement strand
GGCATTCCTCAAAAGCCAGCGCCACATTGGAACACAAAATGCCCACCAGCTACGCAGGCTGTTGGATTTGATGCCATTTTCATGCGAAAATTACGGAACCTCTTAAGGACAAACCGGAGTTACAACTAATATCCAACGCTGCCTTCAATTGCACCCAGCGTTTGTCCATAGGAGCTTCCGTAGAAAATTTAATTCCAATTTAATGAATTTTCAAATTCTACAAAACTGCGTAATGATTTAAACTCATTATAAAGTATTTTGGGTATCAAGTAAAAACAATTACTGATTTCAGATTAAACCATAGTTACTAAATTAAATTGCCTAGTAATTTAATGAGCTAGAGCATTGAACATAAAAATATCATTTTCTGCCAATTTATAAACCGTTCAATTTTGCCCTTTTTTAATTTTTACTTTTGCTATTTTATGAAACTGTTCAATTTTGTTTTTGCTATTTCATGAAACCGTTCGAGTTTGCAACCTTTAGCCATTTCACGCGACCGTTTAACGATTAGTGCGCATCGACAGTAAATTCGGCTTTTTTAAAACCGCCGAGAACCTCTTTATTTTTTCCTGAAAAAAATGTACAAAAGATTGAATTTTACGGTGAAATCAGATGAGCTCTTTTACTTGAACAGGTTTTCGACCAGGGTGGAGACCAGGTTCAGGAAAGGGGATTTCTCGAACGGCGGGCGCGTCCTGGTCAGGCCGGGACTGACCGCGGGGGCGGGCGAACAGAGCGGCGAAGCGGCACCCGGCACGCGTCTCAAATGTCGGGAGTGAACAAACTGTCCCTAAAATGGTGAAAAAACATACCAATTTACCTTCAGCAAGATGCCAAATTCATAGTTTCTGACTCTTAATCCAGTTGACAGACTGGACGACGAACACTTTACCAGTTCAGCGCCGAGTTCCCGCTTGAACAGCTGTTTGTCCCAGACCGGTTGGTTGGCGTTGAGAAGGATGGCTTGCGAGAGGATGAGGTAGAGGGACTTCTCCAAAAAAGTTGTGACCAGGGTTCTAATTGTTCAAAATTAATAAAAAAAAATTAAAAATTAAGCCCTCGATGTTACGAAGTAAATGTTCCGGAAACCTGCGTCTCTCACCTGTCCGGGAAGGAACTTTCTGCGGTGGAGCTAATCTGGACTGGAGACAGCGTGTGATCACCCTGCAAAATTGAATCGAGTAATTAAATAAATTGACAAAAAGGCATCGTTAACGCTATCGTTACGCATCTGGTGAGATTTGCTATTCGAGTAATTGGTAAAGCAGAATTACTCAAACAGCACGGGTGAGAAATGAGGAGCTCCAATTTGGCATAAATATCATCATTAAACTCAAAACAACATGGCGATGTTTGCCCTCTAACTCGAGTAATCGGGTAATTGAATCACCGAATTACTGATGGAACAACAGTTACTCGAGCAGCAAGGGACAAAACTACTGAACCGAAATTTGGCACAAACACTGATGAAACTAAAAAACATGGCGAGATCGGCTATTCGAGTAATTAATCGATTGGCGTACTTCGCGTAATCGGGCAATTGGCAAATCAGAATTACAGAAATTGGCAACGGGTAAAAATCCCAAACCGGAATTTGGCATTTGCCATCGAAGCTCAATTCAATTCAATTCAACTCAGTACCCTACAGTCAGCAACTAAATGCCATATGGTAGAGGGGGTCAAGCCCATTTTCAGGAGAAAGCTCCTACGTCGGTTGCGATCGACATCATTGTTAAATTGAACTTGAATTAAATTTAACCTATCATCAGGAAGGTTATTCCATCGTCTAATCGCGTGCAAAAAGAAAGACCAATAATAAGCATCCGTATTAGCAAAAAACCGAACACGATGGAAACACGACTCGTAAATGCCGGCTGATATCATTTTCAAAAATTCGAGAAATAGTGTCCTTTTCAAAGAAACAAGAACCGAACAGGATTTTTTTTGGTGAAAAACCCCCAAAAACACACCGATGCCAACTTACCAGGCCCAGAAGCCTGAGGCACACGATCACGCTGGAAATGACGGTGCCGAAATTCACCTCGGTGATTTGGTCGAGGGAGGGCGTGGTGAAGCCGAAGGCCAGCAGCTGCTCCCAGTGCTCCGTGTCGTACCCCTGGAAAGGAAAATCGGGCCAGTGAAGTAACGGAAACGTGGACACGAAACCCCTCTCCGAGAGGCAGTTCCGTAGGCCTTGCCTTGCTGGACAGCAGCTCCAGGAGGTCCGGTGAAAAGTTGCACAAGATGGAGGTGCCCAGGGACGCGAGCCTCAAAAGCCTGTAAGAAAGTCAAACAAATCAAGAAATGTAATATTCAGAAACAAAGCCCGTGTTTCCTTCCGCGGACTTACTTTGTCATGGCCTCGGTCTGCTTGGGGTTCTTCTGGTCGAAATCCGCAGTCGAAAGCTTCCTCGGAGTGGATTTGTCCTTGTCCGCTTCGGAATCCTGGAAGCGAGCCATCAGTTAGAAACCAAGCGCTAATCAAAACTTACGGAGGTGAATTTGTACGGAAAATGCAAGAATGGTTAGAAATAGAAAAAATATAGGAATGGTTCAAAAATATGTGAATATACAGAAATAGTTGAGAATACAGGAAATACAGAAATACACAGGAATGGTTTAAGCGTTTTAGTAATACAGAAATATATCTAAATGGTTCTAAATTTAGGAATATATAGACACGGTTGAAAATATCGGAATGGTTCAAACTATGGTAAATGCAGGAATGGTTGAACAATATAGGAAATATAGGAAAGGCTGAAAAATATAGGAAATGTAGGAATGGCTAAAAAATATAGGAAATGTAGGAATGGCTGAAAAATATAGGAAATGTAGGAATGGCTGAAAAATATAGGAAATATAGGACTGGCTGAAAAATATAGGAAATATAGGAAAGGCTGAAAAATATAGGAAATATAGGAATGGCTGAAAATATAAGAATACATAGGAATGGCGAAAAATATAGCAGTACATAGGAACGGTTGAAAAATATTGGAAATGTAGGAAAATATAGGAAATGTAGGAATGGCGGAAAAATACAGGAATGATAGTTATATATAAGACAGGAAATATAGGGTAAAATAGGAATGGTTACAGAATATAGGAATGGCTTACAAATACAGTAAATATAGAAATGGTTTCAAAGTATAGGAAATTGAGAAATGGACAGGAATGATTCAAAATATAGCAATATATTATGGGAATGATTCAAAAGTACATCAAATATAGGAGCGGTTCAAAAATATAGGTAATATACCAATATACAGTAATGTTTTGAAAAGTTTGGAAATATAGGAATGGTTCAAAACTATAGAAAATATAGAAATAGTTCAAAAACGATAGGAAACGGTTGAAACACAGAGAAGGTGAGAATACACGGAACACCTGACATCCCGACCTACCCGGATGCCCATGGAATGCAAGATGAGACGCGGGCGCAGGAGGTAGGCGATGGCAACGTAGCAGATGCTCGAAGTGACCTTCTAAAGACAGAATCTCAGTTTACGGAGGAAACCAATTTGAGTAAGGACAAACGGAGCCGAGCTGCTGACCACGAGTTCGCGCCTGGGCGAGACGCAGTGCAGCTGGAGCGAGCGGAAGTGGGACAGCTCCTCGATGAGGTGCAGAACGGAGAGCGCCATCTCCAGCGACTCCGAGAACAGGTTGCACTGAAGCTGTGCCGGAATCTGAAAGAAACCAGTTTTGGTTTTAAAAAAAAAAGCTTTATCGATTCAATACGAAAGTGTTTCTGCAAGCCGCGAAAGCAAAGCTCGGCCAAAACAAAAAAACTTAAACAGAGTCGATTTCATACGAAAACCATACCATCGTGAAGTTTACGAGGTGAACCTTGACGAAATCGAGGAACGTGGGCTCCACGACGTAATGCCGGAGGTTGTGCAGCAGGCAGGTGAGCAGGTGGAGCGAGGAGCGGTACACGTCGCACCACTTCCGCTACGAGACCGAGAATTGAATTGAACCATAAAATGAATTTAATCACGGAAACCACGTTGACGTACGAATAGACTTCGATTGAACCACAAAACGCTTTGAATTGAACCACAGAATGATTTGAATTGAACCACAGAATGATTTGAATTGAACCACATACTGATTTGAACTGAACCACATAATAATTTGAATTGAATCACAGAATGATTTCAATTCAACCACAATGATTTGAAATGAACCACATAATGGTATGCATTGAACCACAAATTGAACTATGTGTTGAATTAGACCCCTAATCGATTTGAATTGATTCACGAAATAAACTTAGTGAACTGAATTAAACCACATCATGATTTGAATCACAAATTGAACCATGCGTTGAATTAAGCCCCTAATCGATTTGAACTGATTCATGAATTTATTGAACTGAATTGAACCACAATAATTGAAACGAACCACAATAATTGAAACGAACCACGAATTGAATCGATTTGGACCACAAGAATTGAATGGATTTGAACCACCTGAATTGAATTGACTCACGAAAACACATTCGAACCATGGAGGCGGATTGAATTGATTTAAACCATAGCGACGAATTGAACTGATTTCAACCATGGTGACAAATTGAGTTGATTTGAACCATGGTGACGAATTGAATTGATTTGAATCACGAATGCAATTAAACCACACTCGGCGACAGGCTTGACATCGAGAGGCGAGCAGGAGAAAGCCATAGGAACCTCACCTGGGATTGGTCGGAGCTGCCTCCGTCCTGGAACAGCCGGAGATTGGCGAGGGGCAGGCACAGGGCCTGTACCACCTCGGCCTCGAGGATGCCCCTGGCCACCACCTGGTGGTTGGAGAGGCAGCACAGGAGCTGCAGGACGTCGTGGCAGCCCTCGGGAACTCCGCGCCGCAGGCACGTCTGGGTGAAGCGCAGCAGAGTGTGCAGCACCGCGCTCCTCTGCAGGTGCGCGAGGAGGATCTTGGGGTCGGAACACACCCACGAGAACTTCTGCAGCAGGCTCACGCACAGGACCACCAGCTAGGTGCAGGAATAACAATTCCCAAATTACATCAAAAGATAACACAGCTGAAATAATGACCTCATAAAACGATGAAAATATGGGATATTCTGCCAAAATATAGGAAGATGAAGGATTCTTCAACACAAAAAAACGGAAATACAGGATTTACAGAACGTCTGCCTTCAGCGTCACGTAATTCAAGGACAACCCGACAGCGGAGGACCATCAACAGATTTCCCAATCTGGAAAAAGAAGAGACTTGCCTGGGTTTTTGTCGTTGCGCTGGGTCCTCCGAGCTCGATGGCCTTCTCAGCAAGAAGCACGCTCTGGTGGATGACGTCGCACATCGTCCCCATCCACGCGTTTGTCGTCTGGGGATCTTCGCCGCAAGAAAAAAAAGGGCAAAGAAGTTATCAAAACCCGTGCCGTTATCCGAAAAGCCATGCCGGATGACTACCTAAACTATTTTCGGGGCTGCTCGGCACAATCTCGATGAAGGACGCCACGATGTTGGCCATGACCTTGGAGGGAATGGTGGCTCCGGCGGCCATCACGGAGTTCAGAAGCCGGCCGGTGGCCTCGGCGACCTCGTTGGAGTTGAGATCAGTCCTTGAAAAAAATGTGGAATATCATCAAGGGTCCCAACGACCTAAATTGGGAACATCTTTAGAAAAGCAATGCTCTAACGTATTATGAAAAGCAAAACTTCTCCAGTACTTGACTTTTCCCGTACTTTGAACAAATTTCCCTAATTTCCCTGACCAATTGTTACCGTTTCCATGCCGTCAGGTTATTTCAAAACGTTTACAAATAAGGATTTTCAACACAATCAACGGCGAAGCTAGTTGCGCTTTGCTTGCAAGATGGCACCGAAGGAAAAGAAAACCGGTCCCTGATCTTAACTCCATGACTTTTCCATGACTTCCAAGACCCGAATTCCCCGTTTTCCCCCGCTAAAACCGTTGCGTTCGTGAAGCGCGTCGTTGTTACGAGGATTTCAGTTACCCGTGCCACAATCGCAGTAGGTGCAGGAGGCTCTCCGAGAGGACCTTGATGTGGGCCTTGCGGCACTCTCGGCCCAGCTCGTCGTTGAGCGCGTTGATGGTAACGTTGACGATGACACCCTTCTGGGCCGAAGGCACCGTTAATAAATTCGTCTGGATTTGCAACAAAAAAAAATATGGAAAAAAGTAAATTTAGTAACATGCCGAGGTTTCCGTAAATCCCTGGATCTCACCTTCAGTCCAACCGTAAGAAAGTCATTCCAGGCCTTGAGCAATTCCTCCGGACTGTCGGCGGAGTTGTCCGCGAGCGGCGACGCGTCCGCAGTCAGGCTGCTGCCCTGGAGCGCAAACTTCTCGTAGACGCTGTCCATCCACCTGAGCAAGGATTTGTCGCTGATCTTCTGCACGAGGTCCATCAATTGGGTGCTGTTGTCCCTGGGAGGTCAAAGAAAATATATTTTATAGTGTTAATTGTCCCATCAGCACAATCAGGCTGCGCCGATGTAGGTATATACAGAAAGGAAATATAGGAATATATAAGAATGTTTCAAAAATATAGACGCCACAGGAATACATGGAGAAAGTTAAAATACCGGGTTTATGTGAATAGTTCAAAAATATAGCATATATAGAACATTTAAAAAATACATAGAAAGGGTTCAGAAATACAGGAAATATGGAAACGTATAGGAATGTTACAAAAATATAAGAAATGTTAGAATGTGTAGATATGGTTGAATATACGAATGATTGAAAACTTTAGGAATGTATAGGAAAGACTACAAAATATAATACTGGAATATGAAGCAATGGTTGAAACATAAGAAATAGAGGATTCTGGAACTCACCCTCGGGATGGTTTGAGGATGAACTCCTGCGCGAGAATGCCGAGGGTCAGCGCGGACGATTGCGGATGGAGGCCGAGGCCATCGGCCTTCAACAAGGGCTCGAGAAGGATGTTCCAAATGTCCGAGCTGCCCAGAAACGCTGAACTTATTAAGACGTAAAACGGAGCCGGAGCATGCAGAATCTGCCACGATTACCATTTCCTGAGGTCATCCAGGGCGATCGTCTGCCTTCCGACCCACAGGGACTTGAGGAATGAAAGCGCGCCGATCCGCAGTTCCTCCAGCCGGTCGGACGACTCCTGAAACAGATTCGGAATCAGTATCGCGCACGTCTCTGAGCGTCTGTCGCGGCGCGCAGAGACCAGACCTCTTTGGAACGCCGCAGAATGTCCACGACCAGCTTCAGGCAGTGGCTTTTGCAGGAGCCGGTCGATGGTTTCTGAAAAAATGTGTCAATGACACTCTTTATATAAATTTTTGATGAATAAAATTATTATTTTAAAAAAGGAAGAATTGTCCGTTATCCGGGCTCTCGGTGCGTACCTCCTTCGAGTTTGAATTGGATTTGTCGTGGTTGAGGTCTCCGATGAACACCTCGGTGGTTCCCGGCTGGCTCTCCACGCAAGCGGACATGAACGTGAGGACTGCCGCCTTCAGGTGGATGTCCTCGGCACGGGCCTCCAGCCGGAAGAGGAGAAGCTTGCAAAATGTCGCAGCATCGGGACCGAGGCAGACGAGGAGAGAAATGGGAAGCTCCTGACGAAGGAATGAAATGAGAAAGAGTTACGTCATTTTTAAATAACGGCTTCAAGTTGATATCGAAATATAAAAGTTTTTCGTTCGGTATTTTTGTGAAAACGGAAGAATTTTTGAACAAATGTCGAAAACACAATGAGAAAAAAGTCAAACGGAATATAAAAATTAGAGGTCACGGTCGATTTTTTGGAATTTTTTTTCTTAAAATATTTCAATTTATTTTAAAAAGCTGAATTTTTTTTCTTCTGAAAACAGTGACGTTAAGAAAAAATTTAAACGAAATATAAAAACTGGAGGTCACAGTCGATTTTTTGGAATTTTTTTTCTTAAAACAGCTTAATTTATTTTAAAAACCTGAATATTTTTTCTGAAAACCGTTCATTCAAAATAAAATAAAAATGGGGCAGACAAACTGATTCTTTTGGTTTTGCATTTTCCTTTTCAAAACAACGGCTATATTTATTTTAACAAATATGGAAATAAAAATACAAGAAGCGAAATAAAACGGAAGTTGACATGCAAACATTGTTTTCGTATATCTATTATAAAAAAATATTAAATATATTTCTTAAAAACACTCAAATTAAAATTAAAATAAACCAGAAATAAAAAAGGAATTAAAAGGAATAAAAATTGCTAGACTTATTCATATTTTTTTTAAAAAAATGTGTCTAGCAATTTTAGTTATTAGCATCATGACTTATTCAAATTGTTTTAATGTTTTACACAAAACACTGTTGGGCATGTCACCTTCCCTTTTATTTAACTTTTATTTTATTAAATTATTAATACTTCAAACAAATTAATTTTAGTTCCAAAAGCGTCCAACTTCAACCCCACCTTAGCGAAGCGCCGCATGAGCAGCACGGCCAGCGTCGCGAGCCGCGTATCGGACTGGTAGATGTAGTTGGCCACGGTGCGGATGTGGTGCGGGTTGGAGCACAGGCTCGAGACGAGGGCGGAGGACTGTTGCGGAGCCTCCGCGCTCCACAGGATGAGCAGGCGGTTGAGCACCGAGAGGGCGAATTTGAAGGGTTGGAGGCCATGGCCGGAGACCCACCTGGAAGGCACCACAAAAGACATCTGGGGTCAGAAGGGCTCTAAAGTGCGGAAAAGACCACGGGAAGTTTTCATTGCGTTCACCCAATCTGCTGCTCCAGGGTAAGATGCGAGCCCTCCTCCTCCGCGGCAGCGCCATCGCCGCCATCGGTCCTCGACGGTTGGATGGCCAGCTGGCAGACAATCTGGAGCAGGGAATGCCCCGCCTCTTGGTGCAGCAGGCACTGCAAGACCACGGACTGGAGAGAGCCCTTGTCCAGGCCTCCGGTTCTGAAAAAAATAAATATGTAAAGAATATGGACATACATGGCATGTACCGATTTCATGGACTTATGCAACCAGCAGACGGGAATTTATGACTGAAAGGGCATATATGGACACACGGGAATATATAGAAAAATTTATAAAAGATAAGAATTGTTATACATATCAAAAATATAGGAATTACAGGAATACGTAGGAAAAATTCAGAAATACAGGAAATATAGGAGCGGTTAAAAATAGAGGAAACATAGGAATTGTTCAGAAATATAGGATTGCCTAGAAATGGTGAAAAATAAAGAGGAAAATATAGGAATTGTTCAAAAAATATATAGAGAAAATATAGAAAAGGTTACAAAATATATGAGCAACCACTCATTTATTTTGTAACCTTTTCTATACATATTGTTAACCATTGCCGTATTTCTTATATTTCTGAACAATTTCTTTATTTCCTATAGCATGTACTAATTTCATGGACTTATACAAACATCATATGGGGACGTGTAGTTATGAATGGACATACACTGCATATGGACATGTATGTCGCACCAAGGGATTCAGCAGTTCTCAAAAACACGAACTATCCGTACGAAAGCGCAACTCACTCTGACTTGGCGTTGGCCGAAGGCACCCTGAGGATCAGATGGATGACCTTCAGGCACTTCTGGGCCATCTCCTCCTTCTGGTCGGCACTGCAGTACCAGAAGCGCGAGTGGGCCGGGAAGATCTCCCGGACGACGAAAGCGACGCAGGCCGAGAAGTGGGGATCGTCCCGGTCGACCAGCACCTGTCCGAGAAGGAAATTTAGCGGTACAATAGCCATCTTCCAGAAAGCTGGACTACTGTTCCGGGTTCTTACCGGCACGAAGGTGGCGATCAAGTTGAGGAAGGCCAGGGTCACGGGGTACTCCCCAGTCACGCACTCGCACGACGAGATGATGGAGTTGATGGTGCCGTGCGAAAACTCCACGTTGCTACGGTGGAGTAAAGGACAGAGTATGGCTGTTAGAGGGCGGAGAGGTGGAATTATGTAGGGCGCACGTAGAACATGGAAAATGTCGGAAAAATTCAGGAATTTTCAGAGAAAAAGCAAGTATATAGGAAATATACAAATACGGTAAATTGGAATGGTTCAGAAATATAGGGAAAAGCAGGATGGTTTCAAAAATTTAGGTAACACAGGAATATATAGAAAAACTTATAAAAGGTAGGAATGGCTACACATTTCAAAAATATAGGAATTACAGGAATACGTAGGAAAGGTTCAGAAATACAGGAAATATAGGAGCGGTTAAAAATAGAGGAAATATAGGAATTGTTCAGAAATATAGGAAAACATGGGAATGGTGAAAAATAAAGAGGAAAATATACGAATTGTTCAAAAAATATACAGAGAAAATATAGAAAAGGTTACAAAATATATGAGCAACCACTCATATATTTTGTAACCTTTTCTATTTATATATATATATTGTTTACCATTGCCGAATTTCTTATATTTCTGAACAACTTCTTCATTTCCTACAGCAAAGGTTCAGAAATACATGCAATATAGGAGCGGTGAAAACATACCGGAAATATAGGAATGGTTGAAAATAGGAGTGCAAGAATGCGCCGGAATTGTTCAGAAATACAGGAATACAAAGGAATGCCTCCCAGGTGGAGGAATACAAGAATGATTGAGAAACATAGGAAGAAATAGGAATGGTTCAGAAGCGTACCAAATTCAGAAATGTTTGGACATGTTTCAGAAATGCAGGCACCACTTACTTGTGGTAGGAGGATGCGGTGCTGGGGTTCATGGGCAGGAAGCCGACGTGCACCAAGCGCTGCCACATGCGGAGCAGCCTGGCGTCGCCGCTGACCGCCGCGGCCAGGTGCAGGGCGGAGGCGATGACGTCCGCCGGGGGACTGGTCAGCTTGGCAAACCTGAAAACGTTCCCGAGGGGATCAGCACATGCTGGTGGATTCCGATAAAGGGTCAATAAGGATGCTCCAGGCTTGCCTCTGGATGACCAGGAACAGGTGGTCCACCAGCTGGTCCAGGTCCGAGTAGGTGTCCGGCTGGTTGACCAGCACGTTGCGCAGCAGCCGCGCCAGGCTGGCCACGTTCCGGATCTGGCCCGGGGTGACTTGCTCTGGGAGCAAACGTTAAGATACATCCGTTATAAGTGTTGGCTATCCCTGACTTTCCCTGACCTGACCACGCCTGTCCCTTCCAGGTGCTACCATCAACATATACGACATTTCCCTGACTATCCAGGTCCATGCGAACCCTGGAATTACCTTCGACATACGAGGAACTTCCACGACTTCCCGACTTCTGGCAAAATAACGACATTTTCCTAACTGACTCCGACCATATTATTCTTCCCTGACTTTCCTCGACCATTTTTCCCTTCCCTGACTTTCCCGGTATGTACGAACCCCGACATCACGTTTCACGACAAGCGTTCCGGCAACAGTTCCGGAACTTCGCGATGCTTACCGCAGCCAACGATGGTCTTCATCATCAGGAGGCTGATTTCCCACCCGCTGACCTCCTGTTGCCACTGGACCACATCGTACTGCCCCGGAACTGAAATGACGGAATTCCTCAAATCTTGAAATCACAAATTCTCGGACGTTGGAACCGCGAACATCCCACGGTCATGGCTACGCACCTTTGGAGGGCACGCTGTATCCCATGGTCCCTGCATCGAGACGTACCGTATCTGAAAGTAAAAGTCAGAAAAATCATGAAGGCTAGAAGTCATGGCCACTATGTATTACGTATAGATAAATATTGGACATGACGACCTCCCAATGAATGTGTGTATATGTATGACGTCATACAGTATCTTTATGCCCTGACCTGGCACCATCCCCATATGTCCATGAGGTCATATATTCTTGTATATATGTCCTACATGGTACCCTCCCGTTTGTCCATGACGTCATATTCACACACATATACGCTCTACATGGCACCCTCCCCACACGTCACCTAACCTGCCGCAACCTGTCATATCATACCCTACTTGGGTCCTTACTCATATTTGTGTATGACGTCATATTTATATACGAGTAAGACATCGATGGAAACAACTTCAATTTCCGAACACAAATGCCATTACCAGTGCGGAAATCTTGCGCGAGCCTCAGAATCTGCTCGTCACCGCGCAGCTCCTCAACGTCCATTTCCGGCAGCAGAGTACAAGCGAAAGTGGGTAGTCCGCTGAAGATGTCGAAGACTTTTGCGGCACTTGCCGGAGAGGACTCTGCCAGTCCCGAGAGCAGGTCCACCAGGGTGCAGAAGCAGTGGGGAAAGTAGGACATGGAGGTGGCCAAGAGCTTGCCCAAGGAGGACTCCAGTCCCTGCGAGGGCACAAAAGGATTTGCATTTATTTTCAAAAAGGATGAAACAAGTCGTGAAATCACGTGAATTACATGGAATAATTCGTGAAATTACGTGAATTACATGAGCTAATTGGTTAAATTACGTGAATTACATGAAATATTTCGTAAAATTACGTGAGTTTCATGAAATAATTCGTGACATTACGTGAATTACAAGAACTAATTAGTGAAATTTCGCGAATTACAAAAACTAATTGGTTAAATTACATCAATTTCATGAAACAATTCGTAAAATTACGTGAATTACATGAACTAATTCGTGACATTACGTGAATTACAAGAACTAATTAGTGAAATTACGCGAATTACAAAAACTAATTGGTTAAATTACATCAATTTCATGAAACAATTCGTGAAATTACGTGAATTACAAGACCTAATTAGTGAAATTACACGAATTACAAAAACTAATTGGTTAAATTACATCAATTTCATGAAATATTTCGTAAAATTACGTGAATTACATGAAATAATTCGTGACATTACGTGAATTACAAGAACTAATTAGTGAAATTACGCGAATTACAAGAACTAATTCGTGAAATTACGTGAATTACATGAACTAATTCGTTAAATTACATGAGTTTCATTACTTCACGAATTTGTGCAATGATTTATGCACCCTGAACTCATTTGAATTATGTGAAATTGAACCGATTTACTCGATTGTGTAAATTCATGAATTTCTGTAATAACTGACAGAAATTCATTCTCGATTGCCGGATAAAACAATCGGACCAGAAGAATTAATTTACAAAACTTGGAACAGAAATATAAAAAAAACCAAAAATAGTCTCACCTGCTCCCAAAACCTCTGCGAAACCTTGGGATCCTTCAGCAATTCACCCGTGACTTTGTACAGCGACTGAAAATAGAAGATTCGTGAATAATTTGTACAAATTCTAATTGAATTTCATTTAATCAACCACCTGTGTATTTCCCAGAGAGCAATCGTCGATCTTGGAGAGCAGTGCTGAGAGCAGCCAGAAGATGATGGACCGAGCCGTGGACGGAATTGGCTAAGCGGAAAGAGGATGGTTTTAGCAAAATTAGCAAAATATAGGAGTTTTTAGGGAAACGTATATTTGATATGCAAAATTTGCTAATTTTGCTAAAATTTGCTAAAAATATAAGATATTATTATAAGCGTCAGGAATCTAAGTGTAGGAATGGTTCAAAAATATAGGAATATATGGGAATTTTTATAAAATTAATAAAAATAGAATCAGTAGAAATTGTTCTAAATATATAGGAAAGGTTATAAATATAGGAAAACAAGCATTTTATAAAATATTGGAAAATGGCATTTTTTATAAAATATGAGCATAAAGGAATTTTTGGAAAATATAGGACAATACAGGATTTGTTTTTTTATAAAATACATTAATACATACAGGAATATTTTAAAAAATTTAGGAAACTATAGGCGTTTTATAAACAATAGAACGCACAGACATACTTGAAAAATATAGGAAATGCATGAATATTTATAAAATAAAGAAAAACTCAGGGATTTTATTAAAAAAATATATAGGATTTTCATCAAATATAAGAACATATACGGAAAGGTTCAAAAATATAAAAAGGGGTTACATATATAAACATAAAAATATAAGAATATATATACGAAATATGGGAAATATAACAATGTTTGTAAATACAGGCATGGTTCAAGAAATATAGGATTGGTTCAGAAATACGGTTGAAAAATACAGGAAAATACAAGAATATTCGGTAGCTAACTTACCCCGTCGCCTTGGAAGGTGCGGCTCCGCATCATGGAGTGGAGGAAGTCGAACACCCCGAGCTTGAGCGCGGACTCCCCCAGGCTTCTTGTGACGTTGTGGTTTAGTGCATTGTCGCCGAGCACGCAGAACCGGACCACGGCCCAGGTGAGGCTCAGCAGCGAGACCAGCCTGCCCATGGGCTCGCGTTGAGCGGCCAGCCTGCACATGACGGTGTCAACTTCCTGCAATGCAATTTTTGAAATTTCCGATAATTCCGGGGAGTTCTTCGAGACTCAAAACAAGCCCAGCTTTCTGATCAAATGGAACCCACCTGCCACACGCGTCTGTCTTTGTACAGGAAGAATTCGTGGTTCCTGCAAAAATTTCAGACTATTACCGGCGCCGCTCGGTGTTCCGAGGAATTCCCGAAAATTGCGCAAATTTTACCCGTCGTCCGAATCCTCCAGCGTTTGCAGGTTGAGGGTCTGGAGCAAAATCAGACACTCCAGATATCTGCAACAAAAATGGAATTAAGTATTAGACTTTTAATTAAAAAGCAACCAAATTCAGATTTAGAATTGCGCAAAAATGTATTTTAGCAAACAGCCACAAAATTCGAATTAGAAGTTAGAAAAAAAAAGGACTAAATTATAACGTCATTAAAGTCAATAAAGTCAAATCCGGGATTATAAAAAAAAATCTGATATAAATTAGGTCTTAATTTTTATAAGTTATAATATTTTTTCATAATCTCAGATTCGACTTTCCGTGACATTATAATTAAATCCTATTCGGACACCTATTCGGATCCTATTGTGGCAGTGACATATTATAAAAAACATTATAACATCTACAACATAAATAAAAAACAAGACCCAATTTAATTAGATCTCATCTCCGATCTGAATTCTAAGAAACAATATTTGAAACATTGGATTTTTTCAACAAATATAGGATAAATTATTATTGTAATCATTTAAAATTGTATTTACTGTCACTAATTTTTTTGACATTTTCAAAATACTTCTAAAATCAAAATTCTCAGCTACTTTTCAGAAAAAAACGTCAAAGACACATCGCAAATTAAGCCATTTGGCACACATTTTTCTAAAAAATAGTTGCAGAATATCAAGTAATGAAACGCCATACGCACACAAAAATTGTGAAATAAAATTCTGCAAAAATTCGCTAAAAAAAGTACTAAAGAACATACAGGGCTTTTAAAACCGTGATCATCAACCCGATATTTTGAGTCGACGGTACAAAATGTGCCAAGAAATGCCATGACTTAAATGAACGCAGAAACAATACCTACAATTTGCCAAAATGCGAGAAAAGGTAGACAATGACGTCATCCAAAGATTAAAATAAGTAAACGTAGGATATTTTGCTAAAACACAGGATAATTTCACGCAAAATAGGAAATAATGCATTTGTATGATCCCTGGGATGCCTGAAATACGCCGAGTACGCTTTCGCATTTACGTAATAATCCGTCAGAATTGAAAATCCAGGTTTCCCGAGAAACGAACACTTGCCCGATTGCCTGCAAGATCTCCTTCGATGCCGGATTCACGTCCAAGTGGTGAGTGTGAAGCTGCTGCCACCCGAAGCCGTGTTCCTGAGTAAAGTAAAGGAAAAGTACATTTAAAGATTTTAAGAATTATTTGCCCAACGAGTGACATCATACCCCAAAAGTGACGTCATACCCTAAAAGACTTCAGGAGGGAGAGAAAGACGCTGGCATCACCGGCTTTTCCGTTAAAATAGATCAGCAGGGCCTGCAGCAATTCACACTGGAAAGAAAATTAACGCAAAAATCAAACCGTCCGACATTTCTTAGCTTCAAATTCCCGATAAGGAATTTTTAATAATTTCCATTACGGAATTTCTAATAATTTCCAATTACCTGTTCCCGAAGCGTGAACCATAACAGAGTCTTCGAATGTGTGTCGATCTAAAAATAAAGAAATAAAAATCCAAATTCCGACGCACGACACTTTTTAGTCCTTTTGGAATTACGACCAAATTTCGATTTACGATCGGAATTTTTCCAGAAAAAAAAACACGGGGAGCCCCGTGGCTTTAAATCCTGAGGAAGGTGACCGGCCGAATTTTTTAAAAGTTTGAAAAATACCCAATTTAAAAAACGTAAACAAGTCCAATGAGTATATTACCAAAAAAAAACTACAATTTTTTAAATTTGGAATTCGTCTCGATACGAAACCGGTTAAACATGTAAGGGGAACAACAAGGGGAAACAATTACCTTTTTTTTACTGGCATTTTATTTAAACAAAATTAAAAAATAAAATTAAAGTAAAATTAAAATTAAAAGAAATTAAAAGGAAGTGATCAGGAGCCAAATATCTTTTACAGTTTCATTTTCAAAGACTTGAATTTTTTTTAAAATAGTTAAAGATGAAATTCAAAAAAACTATGCGAAAAAGTGGGAGGTGACAAGCCGAAATTACTTTGGCCTTTTTAAAGTTTAGAAAATTACCAAATTAAGAAATGTTGACGAATCAAATGAATATGTTACAAGAAAAAACTAAAACAAGCCTGGGGTTTTGCAATTCGTGAAACTTCAATTTTTACTTTATACGACTGGAACGAATCTTACGAAACTTTCAGGAATCTAATGAAACTCATATGAAACTGTTCCGCAGAATTACGGACTACAGCCGAATGTAGCGGAGCCAACGCGAAGACCTACCAAATGCGACGGATGCTTGCTGCTCGGGATAGCCACCTTCACGAGCATCTCCCACTGGCTCATGAGGCTGGTGCGAAGCGCATCCTTCTGGTCCACCAGGCTCAAAAACTCATCGAAGAGGTCCTAAAAAACGAAAATGAGCATTTGTTCCCCGGCCCGGCACTCCGAGATGCCAGACAGCGTAAGAATCACCCACGTGGTAGGGATGCCGGACATCGTCGTAATGCGACACGATTTCCTTGATGCACAGGAGCAGGTAGAGCCGCTCGCATCGGTAATAGTCCCAGATCTGCGTTTTCAGAATTAAGAAATTTACCAAATTTAAAAAGTAAATAACTTCCGGGAATAAATCGGGCATTAGTACCTGCAGCATCAAACTCTGCATGAACCGCTCGTTGGACACAGCATTCTAAAGAAGATAACGTTTCAAACAGATTTTAGAAATTTCCTTTAACGTGGCGCAGTGTTATTCCAGACGTGTGTTATTTTCTGAAAATTTCTTACGCTTTACATCGTTAAACTTCAAAATTCTCAACAACAAAAATTATTTCTTATTGAAAAATCAAAATTTTCAAAAGACGTTCCTTTTATTATCCATATTCGTTAACTTTTTTTTTAAATCGAAACTGAGCTCAAAATTTAACCGAGTGCACCAGAGTGCATTATTAGTGATCTAGTTTCCAAAAAAGCGAAAAACTGAAAAAAGATGGTCTCCGCATTTTTGAGAAACACTGCGCCGGCAGTTCTCGGCCGTTACCTGGAGCGTCGTTTCCGATCCTCGGTAGTCGTAAAGCAGGAAGTCGCAAAACAGCTCGTAGCACTGGACCTCATCCAGATTCTGACAAAAATTGCAAAAATAATTTATCAAAAATTCAAAAATATTTAAACAAAATATATCAAAAAATTCCGGGATCACGGCACCCGCTTAACTCACCATGAACGCTGACAGCTGCAAGATGAACTTCTGCACCTTGGCGTCGACCCTGTCGTCGACCTGGAGTTTCTTGGCCGAGCCGGAACTCGGCACGGCGTAGAAGTTCAACCCATTGGATATTTTCCGCAAATTTTTCTGCAGCTCGGTGCCCACCAATTCCTGCGACAGAGACCAGGCAAAGATGTCAAATTTAACATCAAATAAATCAAAATTGATCCAAATTGCATTGCCTTTTGGAACTCAGTAATTCTGCTAGTCCTGCTAGATACTAGAACATTTTAAAAGCTGAAATTATTTGTTTCTATTACAGAGGTATAAAAGTATCAGATATAAATCACCAGTTATCATTTCCTTAGATCAAGTTCTGCAACTGTTAAGAAAATCAAGACTACCTAGTTTTGAACAACAACAAAAAAACATATAATGCACTGCAGATCTGGGCAAACCAGAATGGTGCAGATCAGATCCCCAGGCTACAACTATCATTGCGCAATGATTTTCATGCAACAATAAGCTAATGTCCGGAATTGATTGTGCCTAGGGCCTCATCTCAGACTGCAATTACAGTGCAGAAACACACATAAAAGAACACAAAAACACTGACGTCACTACTCGATATTCGAGGTTGTCAAGGTAATGGGAAATCCCAAGGTGATACCCAGATGACATATAAGCCACACCAACCATCAAACCGGCTTCGCTTTCATCGGCATTGGTAAGTACGCGTTGCGCGAACAATTCCTCAATTCAAAACCACCTTCAAAACCGTTATTTTCCCAGCATTACAAGACAATTTCATTAATTACAGTAAAATAGAATTAACCCGGTGAAGACAATCGCTGCATTCTGCTACATTCCGGCAAGAAAATGGCATCGGCTTTGTTGCGGGCCAGATGGCTTCTTGGGCTGATGTGCCTCATCGCGGTGATCTCGGGGTGAGCAATTCACCATCAGTGATGGCCATCAAGACCTCCACTAGAATTGAGATAGCATGTGTTTTCCCTTAGGATCAATGCGTTGTCTTGCATCCAATGTGATGAGTCGCGATGCAAGCCGCCAACCGGATGTAGTTTCGGCACCAGCAAGGACATCTGCGGATGCTGCGACCGTTGTGCGAAGGTTAGTGAGTTGTTTCACCAGTCCAAGTTGTGCTCAATCAGTGTTGATGTTGCAGGTAAAGTCGTAATGGCAGTTGGATATCAGTTTTAGGCGGGTGGTACACCTTACCGTGAACGCCGTGGTCTCCAGACCGCGACAGGTCTCCTGAGGGTGGGTGGGTGGTTGGCATGTTTACTTTGAAAAAATTAGAGTGCTCAGAGCACGTGTTATCAGCCCATACATAACAGTGTGAAATGATTGGAAACGATCTTGGTTCTATTTTGTCGGTTATCGGACACCCAGGGCAGTGATTAATAGGCTGGCGGTCACGTGTACGGTGATAGATGTGAAATTCTGAGACCATCACAAGACAAACTTGAGTACCAAAACTTCCTCGCATACATAACGATCGGTTAGGTTTGATCTGGGTAAGTTCGGCTTCAGTGGTTTATGGGCTCATTTCTGAAAAGCTTTTCATCGGCTTTTGGTACTCGCGATGGTCTGTCTACCACAAAAAGATCCTGCGTCTGTCTGTATGACAGACAGAGAGACAGAATGATGGAACAGGGCCTTGGTTACATTGGCTTGCGGACACCCGAGGTAATGACTGATAGAAACCGACGGGCATTTGTATTGAGGTGGTAGAAGATGGAACAGGATCTTGGTTCTGGTTTGTCGGTTAAGGACACCCGGAGTAAGAGGCTAACGCGGGCATTTGTGTTGCGGCACTAGATGTAAAAACCTTAGACCATTTCAAGAGAAACTAGTTGCCAAGAATGTTTTCATTAATCAAAAATCAAAGATGTTGACAAGAGCAATGGTAGCACGGCTTCTTGCAGCTTCTTCGAGTACGAGCAACTCTGACATCATCAAGTTAGAGACAATTTGGCAGAGCCAATGAAAGTTCCGATTTCTGAAACAATGCTGACATTGCTCATGAATCCAGCATTTCAAGACGAGTTAACAATTCCGATGGTTTCCAGGGTCTTGGTGAGACGTGTGGTGGCAATTATGAGGAGCTGGGAAGATGTGGTGATGGCCTGTACTGCAACAACCGCTCTGAAGACCCCAGGGGAAGATGTGCGAGGGTGAAGGGCAGACGAGGAGGATAGAAACATTGCAACATGTGCTTCATCTGTTGTTTAATAAAATTTCTTCAAAGGACTCAAAAGTGTACGTGTATTTTCATTTCGTGAGAGACGTGTTGGAGAGAAAACTGCTGTAAGAAATTTAGGACAGCACCTATTTGCAAAAACAAAGACACGCAAAACATGCCAATGGGCAAAACTTTTATAAAAAATGATAAAATCAATTCTGACGGAAACAACATAAACAAATAAAATTAAAAATCACAAACAAAACAATAATCAAAAATGAACTTGCAAAAACCCAGTAGACCAAAGCTTTAAGATATTTTCTATAAAAATCAACGACAGTATGCACTGTCAATGCCAGAAAAACATGCCATAATTTACATTGTTTTTTGGCATCAACATTCTATTTTGAAAGACTAGCTGATTTCCGTCTGGGAACAGCCAGGAAGACCCCTATTCTGGTGAGAATTTCCAGGAAAAGCCCATGCACCTTGCTTTACCAAGACTTCCTTGGACTGGCCTTCAACACATTCATAAACAATGAGAGGTCAAGAGTTGAGGTCAGGTGAACATTGGGCATTGAACTGCTAGATTCCAGAGTTCTTGAAGATGGGAAAACCAAGGGAAAAAACCTGGTTTTTGTTACAAATTCCAAGAAACGTATAAAAGCAACTTGTATTTTAGGTTACAGTGGCCATGTTTTCTTGCACGAAGCCGGACACAGGTGACAGGATGTGCAATAATCGATAAACTTCCTTTACTAACTACAGTATATATAAGCATTGAGCCCCAAAAGGTACTAAGTGAAAGATCTGGAGCTGACTAAAGTAAGTTCATTCTGCAAAGATGAAACTATTGTTTTGTAAATATTGTATAATATTATTTTGTAATGTTAAATATTAATTTGAGAAATAATACATAACTTTTTGACAATATTCAATATTTCCTACGCCCTGAAAGCTTTGATTTGCTAAGAAAAGGCATTTCATTTTTTTGTTTTTATTTTAATATTTTGTGCAAATAAACTGGACGTTTTTAAGTCATAAAAAATAAATGAGACTAGAGGAGACCTTAATCATATTAAGAATTAAATAATTCCTTCTTTTTTAGATTCAATGCATGCTAATTGATTATGCTAATTTATTATAGTAATTTACTCCCTTATCAAGGCATAAAAATAATTTGGCGCCCGGTTATTTCTTAAAAAAGTATAAAAGCTTCAAAAAAAACTTGTCAAAAATGATTTTTAAAAACAAAGAATATCAAATTTCAAATAAAATTCAACAAAATAAATGGAATAATAATTTAAAATAAAAACATAACTAAGACATTTCAATATCATTTTATAAATTGCATAAATTATTTATAAACAAATTTCGAATAAAAAATTACTGCAATAAAATTGAAAGGAAAATATATAAAAACCACTTAAACACACATTTAAAAATTATAAACCCTTCTGGAAATGTTAACGTACACGCAGCTCTAGATGAAATTTTAAAAATTTTAAAATTCTAAATACACTGTAATAAATTAATTAAAATTTGCGAAATTGTCGAAACTTTTTCAAAATATCTTTATTCGTTAAAACTTAAATCTCCCGGGGTTTCATTGAGGAAAACCCCTTCGAATTACGGTAAATAACTATATAAATAAACATGACATTTTACACCTAACGCTTTTGAAATTTTGCGAAATTTTTGTGCATATTTCTGTATATTAAATACTGTAAATATTAAATATTTTCATAATATAGAGCACGTAAAGATGGCTTCAACCAGAGCTTTAACTGGATGGCTTTTGCTGGTTTTGGGCATCATCGTTGTAGTGATTCCCAGGTAAGTTCAGCAGACAGTCTAGCAGACAGCGTTTCAAACAGTGACTCCACCGTGGGTTTCCGGTCTTTCCAGGAGTGAGTCCCTGTCTTGCACCCCCTGCAACAGCAGCAAGTGCAAGAAACCCCAAGGATGTCAGCACGGCTATGCCAAGGACATTTGCTACTGCTGTGAACGATGTGCAAAGGTAAAAATGTCTCAAGATTCCCAAAATAAATTCATTTCTGACAACTGTAATCGTAGAACTCTGACCAATTTTTATATGTTAAGAAGACACAATACTTTCACCGCAGGCATAGCCTACATTCAGAAAAAATTACCCCAAATGTCCATTCACATAAGAATGACCTAAAACGATGTCCTATTCAATAACTACTTCGGACCTTTTAGCACCAGTGGTCATTATAGTCACCTTTTAGGTCACTTTCTATTGTGGTTTTGTAATGGAAAACATGACCGAAAAAATGACATCACCTTACGGGATAACGTCCTATCCAAAACAAATGACCTAACACGATGTCGCATTCAAGAACAAGTGTAGTTACCAGTGGTCCTTACAACGCAAAAAAAACCATGCCCATCGGACACTTTATAGAACAGGTCATTACATTAGAAAAATGACCCAAAATTGCGTCTTTTTACGGCATGTCGTCCATTGCGGCATAAATGACCTAAACATGTCATTTTCAAGCACTACTTTGCTCGGCGCACCACCAGTGGCCATAACCAGATAAAACCCTCCTTTAGTTACTTTCTAAACATTGAAAAAAAATGACCAAAAAGTAGTCTTTGGGTCTAGATGGGACGACAAACTTTACAATAGGATACAGATGACATAAAAATGTCATATTCAAAGACTAGTTAGACAGAGCTCGAATTCAGCCACTTTTTTTAGACTGGTTACAAGGAAAAATGACCAAAAATCACCCAAAACGTTACGTTCCAGTACACAAGTGGTCATTCCACAGGATTGTGACCATTTTTGGTACGTTCTGAATCTGAATTTCCGGAAAATTCTTTGGCAGGGTCGCGGGGAAGAGTGCGGAGGAGACTGGGGAGAAGTCGGAGCCTGTGCCGAGGGCTTGACCTGCCTGATCAAAAAGGGAACCCGCAGAGGAAGATGTGGTCATCGAGCTGTTAGTGGCACCTACTAACCAAACAATTTCCAATTTGCTTTTTCATCACTTCTCGCATCCTGTTTGTGACCATTTTGACAATGCTCGAACAAATCCAGTCAATAAAGTATTCTTTCAAACTTCAAAAAACCGATCTTAAAATTTTCAACAGACATTCATATTTACAGAAATTCCAAGACATGGACTTACAGACTCTTCTAACATAGAAGATATCGTTCCACAAAGTGTTTATTTGCAAATTGTCAATTTTTAGTGTAAATATTTCCACAATAATTCCAATAGTAAAATTGCCTTGAAGTGTTACTAGAAGTGTCGTTAATTTTTGCCGATTCTTCGAAAAAATTAAGTTTCAAAAACTCCATTGCAAATTTGGAATTTTGGCTTGCGTTTCCCAGAGAGAAAAAACTGCCGCGGAACATCAAGTCACGGAATGTTGTGGGAAAACAAAGCCAACCAACATTTTCCTAGAAATATTCAGAATTACTGAACTTTTGAAACTTTTGAAAACAACGACCGGAGATTATGGATTCTGGAACAAATGTCTGCAAGAATCATTAACAAATGGAACGAAGGATTGGAACCCACAGTTTATCGAAATCTAAGAATATGTAAACAATGACTTCATAAAGTGACGAAAATATAGGCCATATCCGATGTTTCACTAAAAATAGGAAAATATAGGACAATTTAGCAAAAAAATGGGAAAATGTCGGACAATTTAGCAAAAAATTTGAAAATATCGGACTATTTAGCAAAAAATAGGAAAATATCGGATAATTTAGCATAAAATAGGGAAATATCGTACAATTTAGCAAAAACTAGGAAAATATCGGACAATTTAGCAAAAAAATAGGAAATATTGACCGGGGGGGATGTCGGCAGGTTACACGCACATAACTAAAAAGCACAAGAGTTTATCTAAACAAAAATATCACTATTGGGGAAATTCACATCCAACGTGTACGAGTGAATCGAGTTTAATAAAACAGTGTTTGTTTTAGTTGAAAAACTTATGTTATTGAAGGATTTAATATGCGGTCAATTGACTGCAGTGATATTGACAATGAACTGGAAGCAAGTGTATGTCAAGTGTCAAACCACGTATATTTTAATTGCAATTCAGCCTGAATGATTAATGAAAATCACTACACAACGTCTAAACGCAATAGCATCATTCGTTACAAATCAAAGACCTCTTGGATTTCTGTACCAACTATCAAAGCAATACCACAAGTAGGAGTCCCACCAAGCCATGCCAGGACCAGGCCACCAAAACCACCAGCGTTTCAGTCTCAATCGAAACAGCGAAATCTACTCAATCTGGTCTCAACTTTTCAGAAGTTTTCCGTAACGAAATGGCAACCAAAAAAGTGTTAGACACCCAAAATATTTCCCCAAAATATCATTCCAAAATAGGAGGGGAAACAGTGTCAACGCGTGTGCCTACCTTGGAGGTGATGGCACTGGCGCCCGAGATGAGAACCCAGAGGTTTTTGCTGGACCTGAAATTCACGCAAAACGTGAGAGGCACGTTTAGAAAGCACTTGAAATGAAAATCGGATATTTACCCGATCATGGTGTCGGGAACCTCGAGCATCTTCGAACGTTTGCCACTTTTGGAATCCACGGGGCCCGCCATTTTGGAAGGCAAGACACATAGCCCCCTGAGCTGGAGCGCCGCGGACACGCAGCGCCACCTGGCGGGGAAATGCGGGATCGTTTACAGGGCGACGCGAAAAGCGATTTGTTTCATGAATGTACATATAATTTTTGTTGTTGTTTTTGTTCGAATTTGCCGTAATCTCCGGAATAAATATTTAATGAAAAATGAAGATGAGAATTAAGAAAAAAATCTGGTATCCTAAAATGTTTCGAAGGGCTTCTTGGATTATTGAAATATATTTGTTCTTGTTGTGAATTTATGAAACTCATGTTTGATTCTATTTAGGAGTTATAAGAAATGTATGATCTGATTTATTCGAAGAACATTTACATGTTTAACATATTCAAAGACGTTTTTAATGTGGGCAATATTTGTGAAATCCAAGTATTTATTTCGGAATCTGACGAAATCTTCAGTTAAATTTGTCTATTCATTTCTCCAATAAATTACTGGTATTTTGCCATTTTATCAAGGATTTCCAAGTGATTTATGCGAACAGTTCCTTCGAAAACTTAGTTGGCAATTAATTTAAAACTCCATTGATTCATATATCTATAAATTATTCTTTAGTTTCCATAAAATTCTTTAAAAACACGTATTTTTCTATTTTGAATATTTATAGAATATTTTATATTTTGCGCTCTTAATTCAAGTCCAGTTTGGGATCAGTTATTAATTTTAAACTAAAAAAGATAAAAAGGCAAATTCTGCAAGTAGTAGAAGCATTTTCAATATTTGCAAACATTCATCATTCAACAAAATCAATAGGATTTGGTGATTTTATAACTTTCATTTGTCACACTTGGTGCCTTTATGTTGCAAACTTTGAATTTCAACACTTGCGAACATTTAGCACAATTCATCAGGGGAAAAAAGTTTGTTGATTTAGTGCTAGATGATATCAAAAAGGTTTTTGAAAAAGTTAAACCAATTTTTTCAAGATTAAGGACCCAAGTTTATTTTTATTAGTAACCAAATCGACATTTTTACCACCAAAAAAACACAACAAATCGAAGTTATAAAATCATCCAATCCGATAAAGTTGGTTTTGTTGAAGGAAGAATGTTTCTAAATGTTTGCAAATATTGAAAATACTTCTATCATACTAGCACCGTCTGCCTTTTCATCTTTTTTCTTTCAAAATTAATAAATGATCCCAAACTGGTCTTGAATTAAGTGTATAAAATATAAAATTATCTATAAATATTCAAAACATAAAATTATCTATGCATATTCAAAATATAAAATCATCTCTAAATATTCAAAATAAACAAATACGTATTTGTAATGACGTTCATGGAAACTAAAGAATGATTTCTTGATTCATCTTTGACATTTTGGCCAAAAGTTCATTTGGGGGTTTCACATTCGTTGATCGAATTAGGCCTACACGTATCCTCTTCCAACTCTGTTCCCCGATTTTCTATTCATAATAATATCCATTATTTAGCTCCAACTACCGTGATTATATCCTGGAAAAACCGATGATTTAACTTCCTTGGCTACGTCACAACATGACGAAAATTGTGCTTGGAGGATAAAGCCTCTCCTGAAAATTGAACTTTGAGAGGGTGGACAATATTGAGGCCTGTCGGTTCCAGTAAGTGAATCCCTTGTGAATTATCCTGGAAGAAAATGGGTAAGTGATTGCTTAAAACTCAATTAACATGGCACTTTAAGGACGCATCGAAACTAGCCTCTGCTGCATGCTACAGGGCGTCTGAAGGTCATTGGCAACCCACTGGGGTCATTGGTGTTCACGAATGGGAGTTTCAAAATCATTTTTTAATTATGCTAAAGACACGTATTAAATCAACTCTGTTTCGTTTGATCATTTTGTCTAAAATCACTTTCAACCACCATATGCTGAACTGAAAATAAATTTAATATCACGACTTGTGAAGTTCAGGGAAAAATAGGAAAAGGATTTTTTCGACAAAAAGTAGCCGATATCTTTATAATATCGACAACAATACGCATAATAGCACGTTAATATGTTTGTAATGCCAGAAACTAACAGTGAATGAAGATTCGATTATAAACTGAGCAACAATTGTTGTTTAATTTTTTTTTTAAACCGTGAAATTCATATAATTATCATTTATGGTTATTTTACTCTTTGCCTTTGGTTTCAAAATTGATTTTTTTTGGAGTTTTAAGGAGTTTTAAGTTTTTAAATATGATGCATTTGGTATGTAAATTCAACGTTTGTCATTTCAACAAATTGCTGTTAGTTTATACTGTATAAATGAAGCATTGGGTATAAAAAATTGAAGAATTTTTCTTTTTTTAAAAAATGTGATGCATTTGGTATGGAATGAAAGTAATGTTATACCAGAATAATATAATGGAATAAAAATAATATAATAATAGAATCATTAATACAAAAACGTACATAAATACTTGCAAGGTCTTGCAATAAATACCAATGGAATGCAATGAAGGTCAAGAAAACAGCAACTTATTTTTTTTTTAAATATATTAAATATAGATCCAACTGGAAGTTCCCTGACCTTATTATTTTCACATATGTGGTTAAAACCGTATTTTTCGAATGATTCCATCAAGTATGAATTTTAATATTTTATTCAAGATGATCGCTGCATGACATCAATAAGCAAGAAACATTGAGAAGATGCTGGGCATCAGTCCATGGCACACGTGGTGCTTCAGCTTCCTACTCCTTATTCCTGCTGTCACTGTGATAAAGGCATGTGTACAGCAGGAGAAAGTCAACACCCTCAGTTCTACAGGGCCCGGAAGTAACTCTTTAAGGCCAACAATCTCCAGCAGGCACAAGAGACACGATGCCTGGAATCCAACAGACATCTTCCTCTGCGAAGAGGATGCTGAGGACTCCATTTTCTACTCGCTGACATGCGATAAGAGTCACGTGTGCACCATGATCACATCTTCTGCTTATAAGCCAAAGATAATTCAAGAGATTCTGGCCTTGGACATGCTGACTGACAACTGCAGCCAGCCTTTCAATCCGTTTTACACGACGCACGCTGGTCGTGCTGCCAATGTGACCAACCTTAGGTTTACCGTAGCGCAAGCGGAAGTCCTCGAGATGAAGTTCTTTTACACAAACTTCACCCACTTCCCTCCGGGTTACTTCTGCAAACTGACCAATGCCACGTCCCTGAGCATTACGTACAACACCATCGAGGCCTCCAGAGATCTGGGGCTGGCAGGGCAATGCGGCACTTCCGGCTGCTGCCTCTGCGGGCTGCAACATCTGACTTTGGCGAACAACCACCTGCAGAAGTTGGACGACTTTGGCTTCTGTGACCTGTCCAGCTTGAGGTCGTTGGTCCTTTCCCGCAACTCCATATCCCACATGGCAGTCAATGCTTTTGCCACCCTGGGAGAACTGAGCGTCTTGAACATGGACAACAATCTCCTGAGAGCGCTGCCAGAAAACATCTTCGCACCCGTTGGAAGCCTGAAGAGTTTATATTTGCATGGAAACATGCTGAGTGAAATCAGCTTGGCTGGTTTGGGGATGTTGGAGGACCTGGACTTATCCTACAACAACATATCAGAGCTCTGCAGTGATAGTTTCAAAGATCTCAAAAACCTCAAAAAGCTTCTCTTGATCAGCAATAAGCTGGTCCGTCTGGGAGAAGCCATGCGAGCTCTGGAGAGCATAGTGGTTTTAGACCTCTCTGGTAACTTCTTGTTGGCCTCATCAGAGCTTGAGTTCTCTTCCATGTCCAACCTATCAAGACTGATCCTGAGCAGAAACAAATTCACCGAGATGGGTTCTTTGACCATCAGCGAGTTTGCAGATGTGAGGGAAATTGATTTGTCTGGAAATATGTTAACTTCCATCCCAGATTTGACTGCTATAAAGAAAGTTGGGTTTTTAAATCTGTCCAACAACAAGATAAGAAGCATCACCTCCACGGACAGAGCCATGCTGTGCAACATGACGTTGGTGCAGATAGTCTACCTAGGGGGTAACCTCATCGAGGTTATTGTCCCCAATGCCTTCGACTGCAACGACCTTAACAACAGCCTGGAAATCCTCAGTCTAAAGAACAACAAAATCACGGATGTTTCAAATGCTTTCCAAAAATCAAAAATCAAAGAGCTTAACCTAAGCGGTAACCTCATCGAAGCACTGTCGCTGGCCGACATGTCACCAAGCATCGAGAAGTTAGATGCGAGCAAGAACAGCATCAAGAACTTCTCTGGAATCCACCCGAGCGATGCATATTCCTCCAACAATTTTCATCTCAAGGAGTTGGAACTTAGAAGTAATCTCATCGAGGAGATTTACAATGCTTACTTTCCCCAGACCCTGGAGCAGCTGATTTTAAAGGCGAATAAACTTCGCCATCTTTCCGTGGCCAAATTGGAAGAAAACACATCAGCCAGCATCATCTTGCCCAACAATATCAAGAGGATAGACGTCTCCTTTAACAAAATTCAGTACATGTGCCCACTGATGTCTGTTATCCACAGACATGAACATATGCCGGAGTTCATTGTGAACCAAAATCCATTTTTCTGCCAATGTGAGTTGGACTTTATGGAGAAACATCACTGGTTCATTTATTCCTATGGGTTCCCAATGGAGTGCATTTCCAGCGAGTCCATGAATCTCTCCAAGCACGCCATTGTGGACCCGTCCCAGCTTCACCGGGCTGACCAGTTCTCTTGCAAGCCAAAGCACCCGAAAAGGAGAGGTATATGCCAGTGCAACCTCCACAGTGCCTACAACACGATATGTGGGATGCCATGTCCTGGTCCTTGCCGGTGCTTCTTGAACAGCGGTTTTGACAGCCAGGTCATCAACTGCACTAATAGGCACCTGTCCACCATCCCAAACACAACCCCAGTCAGAGAGGCCATTAAGCTGTATTTTTCCAACAACCTGCTGACGTCACTCGGTCCTGCGTCCCTGAAGCAGTACGGGTCTGCCAAAGAGATCTACTTTGCCAACAACCGGCTAACGGCAATCCACCAAGCTGCATTCCAGTATGTGCCTGGAGTAGTTGTCTTGCATCTGCAATCTAACTTGCTGACCAATCTCCAGGAAGGCATCTTCCAGAACCTCACCGATCTTGCGGAGCTCTTCCTATCTGGCAACGGCATAGTGGTACTGCCTGGCGACATCTTCAGGCCACTCATCAGGCTCGGTGTCCTCCACTTGAACAATAACCTCTTGGAAGACTTCCCAGTGTGGAACCTTCAGGACCCCGAGGAGGGGCAGCTGCGCGTAACCCTGCGCGACAACCCATGGCAGTGCGAATGCGGCTACGTGGACCAGTTTCGCGGCTGGTTGCAGAACTTCAGTAGCCGCGTGGACGATGCCAGCAGCCTGTTCTGCACCTCGGACGATGGCCAGGTCTCCCAGATCCCCCTCATTTCCTACAACCTTTCCCACTGCTATGAGCTCAGCCTGCCGGTGTCCATCTTCCAGAACGTGCCCCTGTGGTCCAGCTGCCTTGCAGTACTGCTGCTCTTGCTTGTGATCAGCACCATGGTATTCATCTACAGGGCAGAGGTGCAAGTGCTGGTGTACTCTCGCTACGGGCTGCGCATCTTCCACCACCAGGAGGAGCCCGATGATGCTGACAAGCTATACGATGCCTTCATTGCCTTCAGCAGCTTCGATGATGTGTTCGTGGTGGAGCATGTGCTGCCAGGCCTGGAGCAAATCGATAACCCATACAAGACTTGCGTCCACCAGCGAGACTTCATGGTCGGTGCCATCATCACCGAGAGCATTTTGGAAGCGGTGGAGGTAAGCCGGAGGACCATCATCATCCTGTCAGAGCACTTCGTGAAGAGCGGCTGGTGCCGCTTCGAATTCAAGTCTGCGCACATGAAGATGCTCACCGACCGCTGCTCCAGGGTCATCATCATCGTCCTGGACGATGTGCCAAAAAACCTCGACCCGGAAATGCAGCTGTACATGAAAACCAACACGTACTTGAAGTGGGGCGATCCGCTCTTCTGGCAGAAACTGTACTTCGCGATGCCGGACAAGAAGCGAAAGCGATGTGCTGCTAGCAATATAGAACTGACAAGTGCGCTTTGAACATCTTTCCAAAGAGGTTCATGTTGAGATGTACAATGCATTGTACAGTTACTAAACCAAGTTTTGCAATGTTTTTCATGTATTTCATTGTCTCCAGGAGACAGCCAATTGCCCATTAGCGTGTCTTTCAATGTATTTGTGATCTCAGCTCCAGGGCTCCAGGCCTAAGCACAATCATCACATATGAGTTAAAATTGCACAAAAAATACGGCTTTTTCAAATACTTCAATCTCTCAAATCTCTGTTGTCACCAGGAAAAATGCACATTATTTGGCAAATATTCAAAAATGTGAACCGATAAATACCCTTAGAGCATTGTTTCAAACAGGTGCAAGTTGACAAAACTAATAGCATGAACAGTTACTAAACCATGTTTTACAACGTTTTCGACACATTTGAATTGTCTATTGGAGACAGTTCACAGTCCATGAAGGATGTTTACCAATTTACCATATAGTGTTTTTGTGATCTCTGCTCCAGGGAACTAATTTTCAGTGCAATTATCACAAAGAACGATGAGATATTTCTCTCATAAGTTAGTGGTATATGTTATGAAATAAATTACAATTTTCTCCAGAAAATGGCAAATATTAGG
>JAQIXS010001339.1:0-31167 GCA_034700785.1 Rossiulus vilnensis | reverse complement strand
GCGACCGACTTTGCCAAGTTTACACCACACGTGTCATTCGGAAGTGCATTGGCAGTCGAACGGAGTTTTCATTGTCTGGTGTGAACAACAGTATGATGGCTGTCGGAATGAAAAACACGACGTTGGGAACGCTGTTAAATCCCATGTTCCAGGAACTCCGTTCGGTAGTAAATCGCGATTACAAGCAACCACTCAATGTTGAGCCACTAATATCAGTTTCGATTCCAAAATCACGATGGCTTATTGCGAATTCCGGTGCATGGAAAGTGTCTGAGCGAATTTCGTAGAAAGTTATAAACAAACAAAATATCTATGCTTTTTATGCGAGTAAACTGCTTCAAGATGGTCATTTACGACTTTAAAGTAATTGTGCGCAAATAGTAAAGTATAAAAGGTAGCGACGCACAAAAAAACCAACAACACTTTGGTAGGCTACTGATGACATTTTTGGAATTTCGGTGGGGAAATATAGCGTGAGCAATACATGTATTCCTATCAATTTTTTGGCATGGTAGGTGAATTTACCTGCTGATGTACGCGTTGTATTTATATACGTATTCTATTCGCCATGAAGAAACCCTGGACACCCCGTATAAATACAGTATGTCCCATGATGATAACGTGATTACGAATGGCATGTGTTGGGAACTCCCCTCGTTTTGGAATGCCGTTCCCAATTTCCGTTTACAATCGTGAATTTAAGCCTGGTGTGAACATAGATAATTATTGCTGGAATCTAAGTCTTCCAATTTTATCGTACACCTGTACAGGTACATGTAGCTGCTATGCAATTTCGTTTTAACACGCGCATATGTATAAGTCAAGTGTCTTATGCTTAATAGGCTTGAGTAAGTAAGTACTTGACATGTATAAATTAGTATACAGAACTTAAATTTCAGAGAAATTTATTCTCGCCATCTTGTGACCGGAGATAAATAATAAGTTTACCAGGAGATACACGGTTCCACTGACCGTGTATCTCCTGGTAAACTTATTATACAGAACTTAAGCATTTTACTTTTTCTTTTTACTGTTTAATGTTTACTATAGCCGTGTAGAGATATTATTAATTATTATGATGTCAATGATAACTATACGTGCAATATTTGTCTAGCTATTCGCTAATAAACCATTCTTGAAAAATCAACTTTGCGTTATTCATGACTGTAACCCTGACTATTTTCAAACTCAAGCTTAATCACTTCTCATTAATCAAAATAAATTGAACAAATTACTGAACGGCATTAACCTATAATGTAAATACACGTTTAGCGCTTTTATTATTTTAATGCATTCTATATAAAGCGTCGACGTTAAGGTACGATGTACATGTATATGTAAAGGGCACACCATTTATGGGATCATTATATATCATTACAATCCGATGTTTCTTTATGAGTTTCCTTCGAAACATCAAATGATTCTTACGAGTTATTAGAATGCGCTTAATTGTTGTCATTAAAACAACTTAATGTTATTCAGCTGTGGTATGCTCCATTTGTATTCGTCAAGTATACTTCCCCAACTGCATTAACATCCATGATAAAACTAAGCTTCGCACACTGAAGATTACCGAAGTAATTTACGCGTAATTGCGATTTTTCAAATATTACAACATCACAAACAACTCCGTAAAGCGTTTATTGCACATTTGAATTGCATTTGAAAAATCTATTGTTAACTTACATCTACGAATAGTAGGCCAAATAGAAATATGCGGAATGTAGCGTTTTTAAAATAAATGCAAATATCACCATTGTTCTAATAACACTTACTGAATACGGTGTGTCTACTTGGCCTTAAAAAATCGGTTTACAAACTTGCCTTAATAATTTCATAAATATACTATGCAGTTCATAATGTTACAAGATGAAATGAGAAGAGCATCGCAATACTGGATTTAATTTTAATTAAAATTAGGGGTTTTTAGCCCCTAATGTAAATTAAAATAAATTCCAGTACCAAACTTCCTAACCCAATTGACAATAATACCATTAACCTCACACCTTCGCCATAAGTTACCAACTAAATCATCACATTTGAACTTCTCCTGTAATGGCTGACTTTTATGCGCTCTCCGGAGCTGAGGTTCAATTAATTCATCAGACTCCTCTTCATCACATTCCACATCACACTGCCATCAAACACTTTAATCGTGTATATTAAGCTCTAATCGCGAGTGTCTTTCATGCTGTAAGATTTTCTACAGCGAAATGCTCACGAAGTTTAGATGGTGGAACTACGTCATGTTTTCACTCGTAATGGGATGATTCTGCTTTTATCAAATTAACGATTTCATTTTCGACGTAGAGCCGAATTTTAAATTCCAAATTAATTTAATTTCGATAAATCGTTTTCGATGAGCTATTCGAGCGTGAATTTTAGTAGAATGCATTATTATGCATGGGCCACTCACATTTTGCACTCGCATTCAACAACCTTCGCAAAAGTATTTCAAATGGAAATATAATATTATACATTACTCGTCTAACAAAACCAGAACGGTTTCATCCGGTCAACTACACGATTGTTAATGCATAGTGTAGGCTGTTTATTTAAGGTCACGTTCAAGAAAGGACATTGGAATACTTGCACAATTGTACTGCTTATCAAGGAAAAATTATACTCAACTCCATTTATGCTTAAAATTATTAAAATAATCATATAATGTTTGCCTTTTTTTTCTCCCGTAAGATTTTTTCTCGATCGCGAAAGAATATATAAAATATAAACCCTTTCGTTGAAGCTATTCTTATAAAAAAAATGGGATAAACACTTGTATTGATTTTTCATATAAAAGTTTTTACATCTTTTTAAAACGTTTATGTGGATATTTAGAAATATTTATATAAATATTGGGATTTAAAAAATAAATAAGTTGAGAATTCTTATATAATAAATAAATGAATACACTAATTATTGTCAAATAAATATTGTTCATATGACATTTAATGTATATGACTTCACTTAGCTTCCTATAGTCTAATTATTTTATGGTACATACTAAAGTTTATTATTTGGGATAATTTTTTTAAAATAAAAATTCGCCAACGGCGTATCTTTGATTACTATTATTTATAAACAATTTTTTTCTAAACTTCTGTGTACTGCATGGAGTTCCCTTAATTAATTAAAAACAATAAAGGGCGGGGTGATGTACAATTACTCTAGCACAACTGATGTCTAGATCGAAGTTTGCTCCAAGCATAAAGGGTTTTTTGGGGGATGGGGGGGGGGGAAGAAGGAGGGGATAAATGATGAGTTTTGATAATTTTAATTTGGTGGCATATTATTCATATCAAAACTGTATATTTTCTATGTTTCATACTTTCCGCAATTTTGGCTAACAGGAGTTGAAAGTCAACACAACCCGTAAAGTGTGGAATAAAATAAACATCGAGCAAATGTCCTTTTGGGACCCAATTACAGTTTCTTTACAAAACTGTTCGGTTTCTTCTTTACGTAACAGTATGCATAATGTTTCATAGAATCTCTTCAAATTCAGGACATTTTTTTCGTGTAAAGGCAATATTTTACGACGAAACACTTTATGACGTAGTCAATCATTTTGCGATCAACCAACGGAAAATAATGAAACCATCGAACGAAATCGCCCTAAAAGCTTTTTCCCTAAAAAAATGAGATGTTTAACGAGCGCCCCCACATTCGAAGGTCTCGCGAACAAAGCAAAAATTAAAAACAGGGGGTCGTTCTGGGATCTTCAAATACCCTTTATAAAAATAAAACAAATTTGGGATACGGTCATCTCATTCTCCGTCCTGAAACACTGTGTGCACCGAATTGATAAACATCTGCAGTCATTGTAATCCACTCTTGAAACTGAACTTATTCGAATCCACTATTTTGTACGTGCCATTTGATGTACACTGCATGCATAACGGTTCACGTATTTCACCCCCGACAACAGGGTATCGTATTAAACTTAATTCAAATTAAGTGCCGTCTGTCCTAGTTTATATTTGATGATTGGGAATAATTAATGTCATCACCAGCACTGCCCGATAACTACATTTTATAACTTTATTCGAATTTTATATTGCTTATAGTAGTCTAAAATCATTTCCATTTGATCTGCCTAATTCTCAGAGCATTGACAACAATAAAGTTTTACGAGCAGATTACAGTTAACAACGAATTAGATAACGAGCGAGGGAACCTGGCTACGACGCAATGTACAGGTACATGTACTGATGCAAAAGTACTCAGTACAGCGGACAAGTACGCGTAAATCTTTACGTTATCTTATAAGATCTTTTGCTTTTAAGACCTTTTTTTCAGTGCTAAAAATGATACGTGTTCAACCTCATTAAGCAGACATCCACCCGTCTCAAGATGGCGGCCCAATTTGAAGCGCTAATTAGTCAGAACGAACGAAGAAGGTGGGCCGAAACGGTGTTTAATTGGACTGGCCATAACGTCCACCTCTTATTTTTATTCCGCAATGGGCGTTAGTTGGCACTTCATCCCGTATATAAACACCGTGCATACAATGTGTACCCGCACACTGTTTTAAACGAGTTATTTTTTTACATAACGTTGAATATGTAGGTCAGAGATACTCTTTATTGTCAATGTCTAGGTCATCGATATAAAACGGACGGTCAGTCGAAAACGCGGTCCACTTCAGCATTGAAGCTCTTTACTGGATCAACTTCAATGAATATCACATTCAAAATATGCGTCGCAAATTACTACGCTGAAAATGAACATCAACGTTGAATAAACGCGATTCGACCACGTTCATACAACGGAGGATATTTATCAGTGTGGCGAACGAATAGTGACCATCGAGTGACCAATCTTTCCAACGAAACAGAAACGCCATGCTCACCGGATCTTATCCTGTTTGTGATCCGGGAAAAAAGGTGCGTTAATAATTAATTTTTAAAATCAACGCAGCTTAGATATCAACGCTCATCATTTCAATCGAATCTTTTCGTTATCACTGCATGGTATAAAGTAAAAATTAAAACCTTTTAAGCCACAAAAACTTTAGAACCAATGCGAAATATGCTGTCTTCTCTAAAGTAAACATTATTTTGCGCGCGCATTGTTTAACAAACTCAAGAGAAATTAAATTAGTAAACGTTTCCAATAATTCATAAAAATAAACATAAATAGTTCCTGAATGTCGGCAAAGTAAAGACTACCGTTTACTGCACCGTAAACATGAATAATTCACCGCTTATGCCGTTAATTTAAAAAATATATATATATTTTCTTTAATTTGGTTACAAGTTAAGATTAAGATTCGAATTTATATTAGTGCGGAGATAACGTATACCAAAACTCACAATTTTACCCTCGTACTTTATGTGGTCGAGGGGTGAATTCCATTTAGACCTACTCTTATTTATTAGACGTTTACCAAATCATTTGGGTAGGCACCAACAATTTCGTAAAATTGAATTTCTCGTAGCTTAAAAACTATCCTTTGGAAGATAATTTCAAAGTCTTATGGCTTATGATCTAATGTCCGTGTGAATTAGAATGACAGGACATATATAGAAATATTTTATGCAACTCATTAATAAACTTTAAAACTTGAGTTAAGAAAGAAAGTTGAGAAACATGAAAATTCCGATCTTGAATGCAGCTATTGTGTGTTGTCTGTTCTCAGATTCTTTTCTTCTTCCGTTTCTCCACATTTCAATACTATTTCAATAAGATTGAAATGTTCACGACGGTTTTGTTCTACCGACATATTCGTAAAATATATACTATTAAGGAAATGTGAGGATAAAAGGCGCAGGCACGCAAAAGATTTCATCTGGTAAAATAAAAGAAACAGATTTGTATCGCATAAAAAGCATCACGACTTGAAAAATAAGTCCTCACTTGTCTTGTCAATCCTTACGTTCGAAAAATGTGTATCACCACTTTATCACCTCAGTAAGACACCTTTCATTTGCCACGGTATATAACAATGGAAAAACATTAAGGCTAAATATAAAAATCCATTTCTAATGCCTAGATCCTTATCATACACTTCTATTAAGATAAACAATGCATGAACGTTTGAATAATTTTGTTTCTTTATGTCCTCAAATTTGCAATATCACCACACTTGTACAGACATTTCAAGGAAGGTGTATTTGACGTTAGTTTAAATGAACACAATGACAGATTATCATTTCATAGGTTTCAAATTATTCACATTTCTTTTCAAGACATTTAATAATAATAAAGTTATTTCTCGAGGAAAAAGTAATTTGAAGGTAATAAGAAAATACATATATCCTGTCCATTTTTATAAAATATCGTATGTTAAAACATTTAAATCACTCAAATGAGAATCAAATTGGTGCACATCAGTACCAGTAGCCTAGTAATGCTTTGAGACGGATGCTTATTTCAAATTCGTCAAATTCTTCAAATAGCTTGAAAGTAATAGTGCCGAATATTTTTGTTCATAGTTTTCCATATCATTTTTTTGGGGTGGGTACAAAAATGATCCGCATTACCTGCCACTGTCAATAAAGGAACAGAGCCTTCATATGCTGGCTCGTTTAACAGAAGGTCCTTAGTTTAATTTTCACGAGGCGATAATCCAAACTTTCAGCCGCTAATTTTATCAATCTCTTTTGGGGATTTCCCAGGGATTACTTGATGTGCTCGATTATTATTATTATTATTATTTGAGAAACGACATTGAAACTGTCGATACGCGTCACGAGAGTGTAACTTAAATCGAGCATTTCCTGTTATTTAATGTATGCTTGTTCCAGTAAAAAAAATAATTCCTCGAAGTGGATCAAGAGCGTCCGACGTCTTTTCTAGGTTGCATTCTTCTAACACACAAGATTTTAATCGCGCTCATTGAAATTCCCTTCACGCGGCTTCCAACAAACGAGAGGTAAATGGCCCAACGTACGTCGACTATTAAACTATGAAACTGTGAAAAATCCCCTCCCTCCTTCCCTTCCTATTTATCTGTACCGCAAATCCACAATAACACTACCACCCGCCACCGTTATCCTTAGATATTAGGATAACAATCTTCTAAATTAAAAAAAGTATACCGTAAAAGCAACGCTCGCTAAATGTGGGGGTTCGGTCGACAGATGGCGCGGCCTAACTTACAAATTCAGCCCTGGATCAAAACCCTATTTATAGGTACAAATTCCGCACGATCGATTCATTTCCATTTAGCCGTTTAGCAGCGCAGCCATCCTGGCATAGTTTTTCGCCAAGTTCACCGAGCTTGGGCATGCGCAGTCACTGATAACCCACTTATTTGATAGAAAAGAGGAAGCGCCTCGATATGGAACCACAGTGTAAATGTATATGAATTCCTGGTCTCCCCTGGCGGGAGAGTTCAAAGCCTTATTTTCAAATAAAAAAAGAGTTTAAATGAGCGGGTATAAACCTCTAGTTTCGTTCGCTGGTTTTCAATTTTTCAATTCGCAAAAAATAAAAAAGCTTAAAAGCTTTTCTTCAAATATATTAATGGAATTAAATTTAACTTAAAAGTTTCATAAAGTCAACATGAAAATTCTGCGTGGAAGCGGATGAAATCCACATATAATGAGTTTTTAGGCAATCCATTAAATTTATATTTACTCGTGCTCATCCTAAAGAATTAACACAAATAATACTGATTTCAGATCCCAGTAAGCTCATCAGAAATCTACTAACGAATTGCAACTTCTGCCATTTCGGTTACTTCTAAAGATTCTTTACAACAATTTTAAATCAACTAAGATAAGTTTTTTTTTTAAAAAAAAATTACCCATGGTTATATCCTACAGGTGAAGCAATCGCTGACGTTTTCGCTCTAGAAAATTACTAAGCAAATCGTTAACTATCACCCAAAACGTTACTTCAACTTTTCGTTAATTAACTGCGATGAACATACACAAATAGCTTCACTTATTTTCCTTTAATTTCTTATGAGGTATCAAGACAAGTCTAACACCGGCTCCAGGATGAAAACCGGGGAATGGTGTTAATTGATCATACTTAGAAAATGAACATGAAGTCAAAATAATTTAACATGCCTTTGATCTAGCGTAAGTTTATACTCTCCCCATCCTCTTAACTCTACAAGAGCATTTGCACCAGAATACGAATATTTAATTAATCATGCACAAAGGTCGATGAGAAATTGAAATTTGTCATAAATACAGTCACTCAATGATGTAACGATTTATTACAGGAAGGTATAATCGGTCAACGTCATGAACCATTGTGACAAATAATGGTAATGCATTCAAAACAAATTAAAATCTGAACTAAAACAATTACTCGCTAAATCACGCTTCCGTTTTAAATCCAATCTTCCACTTGTGTTCTGAAAACCTTATTAAAATGTAATCCAAAAATGTTCTGGAAATACACTCAAATCAACATAAAAATTTGAATCCTCTTTACGAACTTCATGTACATGTAAATGATGCGGTTGATTAAACTTGGTTAAATAACCCTAACATGGCGATGTATGAATTAAGCCTTTGTTCTCAACTAAAATATAATTTACGACGGATGAGTTATTGATTACTAAGAAATAAATTAGGCATTTGGCCAAAATCAATGATTTCAGTTAATTACATGCGAGTGGGTAGCAGTGGAGTCATTAATTCTCATTGTTAAAGCAATTTGTGTAGATACTTAGCAACAAATCCAGAATTGCAATGCATAACTAAAGGCAAGTAAAAATCACAAAAAAACTCTGGTGGTAACATCTGAAAGTTGCACTTTCAATATTCTAAGTGGAAATAGTGATACCCCAACAAATATAAAACGTTGGCAATTTTTGAGATACGTTAAGAAATTCGACAATTTTAAATAACAGAATTCAATGGGCAACCTTTTCACTTGCATTGTGTTCCATGAACCCTTGTTAAACTAACAATGGTATGAATAAAATTTTTGATTCGGATAGAGTATAACACCAATTCACATGTCTGTTTCCAACGTTAGATTAAGATTGAGACTTGATAGAAGAGGAGACTGTCGCCTGAACGATTTCATAGTAGTGAGAATAAGATTTTTTGCTCTAAACAATTGATATTTTTTTAAATTTCAGATCAAGTTTGTTCTTCATTCCCCTACAGCATTTGTGATATTCATTCGGATAATCTCTTAAGAAAGATCCATTAAAATATATAATTGGCATTCAAGTCTAACAAAAGACATTAATACGTTAGCTGGCATAATGTACATCATTACAAAATAAGTAGTTCAACAAACGTGTAAACGTTAACTCTCCATAAAATTATACTGGATCATTAACTGCTGATGCAGTAACCTCTAACATATCATGTGTGTACGTACCTGAATTTTGTGTAATATTTACACCGTCAATACAAAACAAATACATTAATATGTGCATCGTGCAAGTGGGTGCTTGCATTAAGGGCAAGGCACCTCAATTTGATCGAAATAACGTGCATGTCCTTGATAGAAGAGTTAATTCATTTGTTATTCATACATATACATGTACATAGTGTTTCGAGTTGCAACTACATGTGTTGCCATTTACATGTATCTTGTTTAAAGGAATATTTTAGGTGTGATCACTCGCAAATTGTTACACATTTTGGCGCATACGTTTTCTATCATCTCCCTCTTTATTTATTCATTAATATAGACAGATAATAACGTCTGCTTTATTGCAGTTATCAATTATTTCACTAGCTGTTCCTGCAAACCTACAAAATTAAGAACTTCGTAATACTGTAATAGCAGTTACATTTGGCACAACACTAGCATAGCAATAACGCCGTAAATCCATGGCAACATCTCATACGGCGCTTAAACATGCACGAGGATGGCCAGAAAATTAATACGAGAAAAAAAGTGCTAACCGGAAGTCCGTGCCGGTGAACGATTCGTTCGATGTTGTTCCTACACGTACATGAATCCTTAAGCTTCAATTCCACTTCCAAATTTGCACTCATATTCACTATTTGTCGTAAATATTAAAGATTATTCACTTATCCGTCGCAGCTTTTGTTTCTTGCGTATATTATCAGGGTCTTGTTGTTAAACCACTCTGGATCGATCTGACC
Organism: Rossiulus vilnensis; assembly: GCA_034700785.1. Taxonomy (NCBI): domain Eukaryota; kingdom Metazoa; phylum Arthropoda; class Diplopoda; order Julida; family Julidae; genus Rossiulus; species Rossiulus vilnensis. Next base: position 21,133 of record JAQIXS010001339.1, on the reverse strand, counting down.
TGGGTGGTGTTTCAATAATTAGTTTCTCATTTTTATTGAAAACCTCATCACAAATGTTTGGCACATTCCATTCATTCCAAAACTTAAGATATGCAAATCTCAAATTGCGCACTATGCGTTCTATGGCGGTGATAGGCCTAAGCAATTGCTTGTTCCTAAATTAAGACATTTTTTTTAGTTTAACGAGCTAACAGTTTGAACATGAAATGAGTGACAGAACAAGTTCAATGTTCACGGCTACAATTCTTTATTATGGTTTGCTGTTGACCGCGCCCTTCAAAATCTGGAATGATAATGATAATAATAACAGGCAATGTTGATTCTTGGATTTCTCGAAGAGCGATGGCCTCGGTTACTGATTGTATTAATATAGTGACCGCATATTTAATTCCCTTGGTATTGACACACACAAACGATGCCGAAAAAATTGCCGAACATTAATTTCAATTAATTTTTTAAATAGAAATCCTATTTTTGCTATTAATGTGGGTTATAGCGGAACCACTCTTGTAGTAGAAATAATTTACAAATGCCTGGATTTACATGACATGTACGTGTATTTCACTTAGATTTAAGGTCATCTACCCTTAGCCTTCTCAGGTGAATGGGAAACTGTAACAACCAGGTCTTTAGGGGAACCTTGGCCTCGCCTCATTAGCTATCCCACTATTGTTTTGGTGTTTTTAAATACAGTGTAGGCTTTCCTGGGCACAATAGACTAGCGTTTGCTCTCAATTGCTCAGCTGTAATCAGGGCAGCCTAGATGCGTCGTTGTACACTGTACATGTTACATGTTACATGTAGATGTAGATGGTTGACTACTAACTCGCAATTACCTGGCTTAAACTCAATTGCGGCCCATTACACAAAACTGCGGTCCACGAAATTTACTTTACAGGGTACTTACATGTACATTGTAGCCATTATAGATTGCCAAAATAAGCTTATTTATAATACGTGTACATTGTTTAAGAAACTTGTGCAAGATAATAAGGGCGTTAAAAAAAGTAAGGAAGCCATGGAATTTAGTGTACCATCACCCGAATTATCATTAGTTACATTATGTTTCATTTACTGTATATCCTTTGATCGACACATACGGTGTACATATACATTAATTAAAGTAAATTGCTTCAAATTCAGCGTACTTTCAGCTAATTAAGATTACAATTTAATTAAATTATACTGTATATGAAGAGATTGCCCTTTTTAAATAAGAAATGCTACTATTTAATAGAAAAAAAATTAACGTAACGCTGACGATTTCACGATACCAACAAAGATATGGTTAAACAATTTATTCGGCAAAAAACAGACAAAAGCTGTAATATAAGAAACGTTGCGCAGATATCAAAAGTTACGTGATTAGTTACTAAGGAAAAAATGTGGAAAATTATAAACGGGAAAACAGGGTCAACGTGCCAAAAATGAGGGAGAAGGATTTAAAATTAGGTAAGTTATAAAAAAATGGTACAAGTCAGTGTTTTAACGCGGCTAACCAGGTGACCTAGAACTTAAGAAGAACATCCTAGTCGTAATAAAACTCATTTTTTTAAATAAAGCAACACGCTTCTTGTACGAGAATGAAATAATGGATTACTAGTATATACAATCCGACATCACGTATACATCACGAAAAAATATGGTGCCAAAAAGCTCAAAAATGTCTTGACCTTTTAAGGACGGGGAAAATGAGCCAGACGGACATAAACAATTCCTGACCAACATGAACTGGATTTAAAAGAAGGAAAACAGACATATACTTCATACTGTAATTTTTTAATAGCCATTACCTGAATTTACATTTAAGATAAAATTACACTGTGTAACAGTGGTATGACAAAAATGTTATAAATGTATATCGTGCGTTTTCTGTAAAGGGAACATTCCACAATTCGATTTACTATTTATAGTCGGATTAACGAGAGAACAAACTGGGAATTCAAATGGACCAATAAAAGACAATAGCTTTTTTGTGCGTTTTTAATCGTTTCGTTCCCGTTTGGCATTGTCGTGGCTCATTTTTTTTTTCTTTTTTTTTTCAAAAATAACAGATGCTGAAATTGTGCCTGCTGCTGTGTCTCATCGTCTGCATCGACTGTCGTTTGTTGGGACGTAACGTTCAAAGGAGGTACGGTGGACCCAATCCGAATCTTCACCCTCCAACCACGAGCCTTCACGCACCCAGACCGGGTTCGTACGCCCACAAATGGCCGTTGAACGGAGGTCCCAGGTACCATTATCCCTCTCGACCTCAAATCATCAACTATCAACAGCAACACGGACACCGAACGCCCATGCAGAAAGCCAAAATCCTAAACATCATGCTGGACCATAGCGGTCACGTGGACACGGATTCTCTATTTCCAGCCGCCCACCAAATACCCACCGTGTTCATCCCCAGCAACGCCCCTGCACTCGCCCCTCCCATGGTCGTGGGTTACGGCCTCTACGACAAAAAACATTCGGCACCTCCTCACGCCCACTTCTCCATGCTGCATCCGTCGTACGAAAGCAGTTACACTCAACATCATCACAACGAAATATCTTACTTCGACAATCCACCGCCGCAGAATTACAAATATCCAATGCCGTATCCGATGAAGAACTACGTAGCCAGTAGCAGTTATAGCTCTGTGGCTCACCAGGGACAAAGCAACATCAACAACCAACCCCATCCTCCTCCTCCGTTTCAGATGCACCAACAGCAGCAGCCACAACAACAACAACAACAACAGCATCAGCAGCATCAGCATGAGCAACCCGCTGCCTATCCATCGCATTATCCAGAAACACATTCCCCTCCATTGCCATCTCCCACTCACCTGGTGCCAATGCAAAGTCCTTATCAACCTAATCAACCTTATCAACCAAACAGCATTCCGAACGAAGTTGGCTACCTCCACCAATCGCCCTCCAATTATTTGCCCGCGCACTTTTCGCACAACAACCCCCTGGGCATTTTACCCTGTTGCGAAGACGTTCCTTGGACTCCCGTGGAAACGGCGCCACCCGCAACAACTGTGCCCTTAGTCAGGGAACAGCGCCTTTACCCCACCACCAGACATCCGATGATGTCTTATCTGCCCATCAAAGGCCATCACGTGGAATCCGAATCCCGCCCTTACCTCACCATCGTGGCCGTCAGCAACGTCACGTCCACGTCGAATTCCACATCAACGGGACTCAAGGCCAACGACACAGCCACTTCCGCTTCTGCCATCGCCAGCAATCAGACGCAAAACGTCGCCAAGGAATCGGAGAAGCCAGCAAAGAACGAATCTCCCAAAAACATCACAATGTCCCAGATAAAATTGCCCCTCCTGATGCTTTCGCCTCAGAACTCCTCCTCCTCCTCTTCCTCTTCCTCTTCCTCAGCATCGCTCTCAACGCCCATTCCGACGAGATCTTCTCTGCCCAAACTGAAGAACTCGACGTCGATGCTGGGAGCGTTTCTGGCCAGCATCACAGAAGATCCTGGAATTGCGGCTGCTTTCGACGTGAAGCCAACGAATTTGAGCCAAGCGGACATCGGCCAAGATGCGATTGCAACCACCCCAAGCCCCGTGACTCCTAAGGCGACCACCCCCCTCCCGCCCACCACGCGTTCTCCTCCCATTCGTGCTCCTCCCGTACAATCGGACGACATTTTCGGCATTCCAGGCGACATTTTGCCCAGCGATGGAGGTGCAGCGGCCGACTCCGCTGGAGAGGGAGGTGGCAACGGCATGGTGGACATCTTCACCTCCTTCTTGGACGAACTAGCCAACATCATCGAGCAATTCTCGCCTACGGATTTGCCAGGAGCGGCCAACGAAGCGGCGGGTGCTGCGAGCGACGCCGTTGGAGAAGCTGCTGGAGAAGCCGCTGGTACTGCTGGAGAGGCAGGAGGAGAGGCTGGAGGATTAGCGGGCGATATAGGAGGAGCCGGAGGAACTCTGGGAGACTTGGGTGGAGCCGGTTTGGGCGGACTTCCAGATATCCCCGGAAGCGTCGCTGGAGGAATCGGAGACGGATTGGGGGGAGTCGGCGAAGGATTAAGTGGAGTCGGCGATGGATTAAGTGGAGTCGCTCAGGGCGTTGGGGGAGGAGCCGACGGGTTTGCGGGCGGAGTCGGGGGTGGGGCCGAAGGTGTCGCGGGCGGGGCTTCTATAGCGGGAAATGACATTTCCGCTTCCGGCTCTCAAATATCCGCCAACACTTTGCGACAACAGGCGCAACAGCAACCCGCTTTCGTCTTCGAAGGAATTTCCTTCGGTCCGCAATTCGGACCCAATTTCAACGACAATTTCGAGATGGGCGAATCGGCCGAAGCCGAAGGCGAATTTTTCGGCGATGCGTTGGAATCCGTGAGCCACGCTGAAAGCGAACCGGTGGCCGAGGCCAGCATGGGCATCCAGGACCACTTCATCGAAATCCCCATTTCGGAGTTGGTTCCTCATCCCAGCTTCATCAGAAACAACTTCATGGTGAACCCGTTCAGCGAGGCGGAACCGCACCCGGTAGTAACCAACCTCGGACGTCCCAAGGACTTCGAAGTCGACCATTTCGACTCCCAAGAGTCCGAAGACGAAGATCAAATCGCATCCGCTACCGAGAGCAACTACCAAGTGCACCACCAACCTCTGGATTCTGACAACGAGAACGAGCAAAATTTTCACAACAACGATCAGAAGCCTTCGCGATACAATAAGGAAAGAGATTCTTACTCAACGCCCCAACCCGTGTCCAATGACATCGAATTAACCACGACTACCGCAGCGCCCAAGTTGAGGGTGAATAAAAACAACGCGATTCCTTGGCCTAAAGTGACGCCGGAGGGAAATCGTCTTCTGGAATCCCTTCTGGCAAAGTCACCCGATCAGACCGTGACTCTGTCTCCGGAAATCATTTCGTTCTCGTCCACGGTCAGCCACTGGCCGCAGTACGGCGCGCGAGTTTCAAAAGGTGAAAGGTCGAACGACCGAAAGGACCAAGAGCAGCAACGAAAGACCACGGATATCTCCGTAGAAGTAGTTCCCTCGAATGCGGTCGGTCAGGACAAGAATGGACGCGAAGAGGACACGAAAGCTCCCCCCACCTTAGCCAAAGCCACCCCTAAAACTGATATTACAATAAAAAGTGAACTCGGAGCAATTCGCAACACCCATAAACCGGAACGCGGCTTAAATCATGTCGGACGAACGGAGAAATCAATCCAATTGGCAGAAATATCCACCATCAGAGATTATCACTCCAGAAATACGAACGAAGACGAAGAATCTGCCAACGTTCCAGATGCCGAAGGCATTCCGGCCAACATTTTACCAGAAGTGCAATCTAATATCAATTTGGATTTATTGAGGACTGATTACAGCGAAATGAGAGCCGAGTAATTAACTCATTTCCTATTATTGGTGTTTTTTTTAAGTTTCGGCGAGATTGTCACTATAGAAAAACCCACCTCGGGTTAAATGAAATGACTCAATTGATTCTACGGGGGGAGGGGAAGGGATAAGGTATTTTGAATGGCAATTCATTTCCAAATTGACTCTCCGAGATTTTATTAAATTCTGATCATAAATGTTTTCCACTGACATAAACTCAGTTTTTATGCGAGATTATTCACCGAACCTTTGAAAACCCAGACGAGTAGAATTATACGCATATAATTTTTAATGCAAAAATGTTTAGACGTTGTTACATCGAGACAAGACGAGATCGTTGATAACTGCACACAACACGCAATCTATAGATATTAAAGGGGGGAGGGGGGGGATGTTGGAAAGTTAGGTCAAACAAAAGCGCTGCTAGCTCTAGTCCAGTACAATGTATAAGAATTCCTTTTTATCTTTTTTTATACGGTTATACAATTTTAAAAATTTCTCTGGCTTACTTTAACGCTTTGCATTTACCTTAATAGAATTTCCCCCACTTTTAGGAGACTATGGACAAATTTACGCTCATGTTGGTTTGAAACTAACAATATTGTGGCTGGAACCACAAGAACAATAACATCGATGTTATATCTGATAGCGTTCAATATAGCGTTTTTAATTGTACATAGGTTTAGAGGAAATCAGTTCCAGAGGTTTTTTAAACGAAATGTTATTTCATTGTATTGTTTTTTTAAATGTTAACTGATTTTAACTATACAAATACGATTTATACTTTTGATTTTAAAACTTCCATCGTTAGTAGTATGTAAGTGTAGTTCAATCGACAGTTAATGTCTGCTTTTGTTAATTTTTCGTTGTATTTGTGGGGGTTTTTTCCCCCCAAAAAGAGTTATTTTTATCATCGTGCCTTCTGTATACAAATGTTTGCACGACGTGCTTTTCTTTATAATTAAATATCACTCATACTTTCTGTTTTTCTTTAATCACATCATCTGTTTTAGCCATAAGACGAACAGAATACAAAGTTTTGTTCATTCGTGTCAGGCTAGTAACGACACGTAGCCTACATGTACATGTATATGCAACACTGCATTTGCATGGTCGTTAATATTGATAAGAAGACCGTGTGATTTTAGTCCTACCTTTATTAAGAATCATCTTGGATCATCGAAAGGCCAGAGTAGCACGAAACGAACGCATTTTAGTATTTTTTTTTAAATGTTCTTCATCTCTCGTAAATAATACAACAATAGCGGAACTACACGAATGGACGACAGATCATTCAAACAAACCTAAAACAAGAAAATTAATCGATTACTATGAATAATTCAAAAGCCCATGCAGTGTGTGAGTAACTATGGATGAAAGTACATCCGTTGGCATTTGGTGGTCTACGCGAATTTTATATTCAAACAAATCCTGTTTACCAATTTGTTTTTATCAGTTCATTTATTTATTTATACGGGAATAAATTTGCGAATGAATCTACTTTGAATTCCAAATATAATCAATCAATACATTTGCTTAATTTTAGAAAACACATACATAGGAACATAGTTGAAAATGTAGTCCCATTTTACCCGCCCATCTACAGTATTTTTAAATAATCTACTTCTTATTCAATGTCCCAATTTATTTTCATAACAACATCTGTTAACAAAACGAATTGTTATATTAAGATAAGAATGTGCCAGAAGCGCACAAAACTATGGGTCATTATTTTCTCCCTATTCCCTTGATGAATAATTTCATACTAGATGGCACGGGTAATAGAATGAGATTTTCTTGCTTACGGCGCCTTATTACATCATTATTTCTAATCATCAAAGACAAAAACAGCCAAATAAAAGTTAGCTGCTGTTTCTGTTTTTGTCAGTAATGATCAGCTCAAATGAACATCAATGGATGGCCTAGCAGTATATTAAACTATTATTATAAAAATCCCAAAACACATGCTCCAAATACATGCATAAGATGCATCGTCGTCGTTCAACCCCGGTACTTGCTCTTTTCCCTCAGTAAAATACAAATCGTTTTATTTAAAACGAATATGCTGAAATACGTTAATATGGATTTCAAACCTTCGTGTAGCGGGAGAACTAATTATCCAAGGATTCTAAGCTGAGGACAATTTCTACGGCACAGATTAGCTGAACCAATTATTTTTCTAGTAATGTGTTTCCCAGTAGCCTACCTATCGTCAATGATAGTTATTCCTTATTATTTTACGAATGAATCTACTTTTTAAAGAACTCCATCAATAATGCATTCTGACTACATGTATTTTCCTTTTTTTGCACAAAACCTCGTGATCTGGAACTTAGTGAATTAAACCACTATTTCCTGTCCTCCCCAGGCTCTCCTATCCCAATTTAGAATATTGCACACAGGTCTTCAATGTCATACTTCTATCAGCAGCATGAACTAGTTCTTACTTCAGTTTCTTCTTGGCTATGAACTTGAAGCAAAACTGGAGCTCGAAATGCTATGATGGCCACGGTTAAAACTGAAACGCGAGATGTAATAAACAACTTTTAAAAAATAACAAACAATTAATAAACAAAATACGAAGCTTTCACGTTTTGTGTTCATGCACTGTTGTACTTACCAGATATAATCTCTGTACTGTCATAAGCCAATATAGTGTCCCATAGTATCAGCACTTGCTCCATTGGCAAATATCCAGAAAATGCTCTCATCAACCATTTAAATACGATTTTAAGCCTTAGTACAATTACAAATTAATGAACAAATGATACAACAGTATATTGGAAATGTATTGTAATTAAAATGAAGTAATTAAAAAAAATACTCACGGTTGTATACCATGGTTTTTAAAATGCCCACAAATTTCAATTTCCCTAGTTTCCAACAAGTGTTCAAACAACAAACTTAGGCGTAAAATTCCCTGAAATAAAAATAAACAAATCAAATACATAATAAATTTATGACGATTCGTAGCAATTTAACTGAAATAGTGGTTATCACCTGTGAATGTGAGTTGATGGTGTGCAGGCGAAATAAATACTTTATATATAGTTCTCGAAAAACGAAATAAAGTTTTACTGCGTCATCGTAGAGATAACATAATGGTGAAACTGAAAGAAATTTTAAAAATATGTTAACGTACTACAAGTAAAAAAACTTCCAATTATTATTTATTATACATGGCTAATTGGTGAACACATAGTAACATTTAGGTTTAATAACGTTAGATTTTTAATGTTTTTTTTTTCTTCTCATCTTGTTCGAGAAATATTACTAATTTAAATTTCTGCCATCCTGTCTGATTACGCATTTTGTAAGTAAGCCTACAGGTATTGGGGTATTATCACGCCAACAGCTGGCAAAACAGTTTTTGATTAATTAGAACCTGGTTATGAATGCCTTTTTCTTTAATTGGCTCGGTGCACGCCATACACTCGTTCTAGTTTTTTTTTCCTATCAACTCTCACATTCCGATATGGAAAATTGCGGAAATGTAATAAATGGAAAGCAGAAGTAGGCTCCAACCATCCACATTTTAATTTTAAAAAACCGATGTGAATTTAAGTCGAATGGAGTAATTTGTCACGAAATCTAGAGTTAAATTGAATTGCTCTACGAAAATATTTCATCTAGATAAAGAGCACCTTTTTAATAAATAAAAACTTCATTCATATTAGACAACTGGGAAACATAGGACTCGTTTATTATCATTTATAATTCAAGTGGACACTGAATTAAAGGGGATGATTGAGAAAGGGGAAGTAAGGGGGGATGGGAAGGAGAAGGGAGGGGGACAGTATGGGCTACGAAAATAAAAACCGTCACAATATGAAGGCATGAATAAACTATCTTTTTGGGATTCCATTAAACGCCATGTTTTATTTTGATGACTTTTGCGTTAAAGTTAATTTTTTTATCATAAAATTATGGCATCTTATAATTCATCATACAATAGTCAATCTATCAATTAGTAACATAGGCCAGTTTTAAGACACCATGTATCTAAAAAGTTTCGAATTCTTTGCCTATGAATTTCGTGTTATCTAGGATGAAACATTTCAAAATTCAAAATCTCAGGAATTATTGCAAACATTTACAGACGTTATGAGATGGGGACTTCGCATCTTATTAAAATTTAGGCTTTGGCATCATATGGCTTCTAGATCAAATTACAGGGAACATAACCAGTCTTGCAATTTTTTTCCCGCAACGTTTCGTCCCTTTATTTGGGACATCATCAGGCGCTCTAATACATGAATTATACAAAAAAAAAAAACTATAAAAGAAAAGTGTGACGGAGCGTTGGGTTTATTGGGCACATTTTAACAGAAATCGTTAACCTCTGCCACCGCAAGTAGTCGAAGCATAAATGCTTTTATTTTTTTATGTTCCTTATAATGACGTTGAACGCTATGGCAATGCCACGTACATGTTCGCGTAAATGTACCATGCCTTCCTTACTCAGCATTGTGAATCCGTGAAAAGGGATAATCCCCGAGGGTGGATAAACCTCTTCCAACATCTCTCTTTCGGCCTTGTCTTTGACGACCACTTTAAGGGGTGTGGCGCTGCTGTACGTGAAATGAGTCAGAAGGTCACGGTCGCGAGAAAATAAGAGCATGACCTACATTTCAAAAAGTAATTGACCGAAAAATAGTTACCGGTACTTCGTACTACATTTCCATTTGATTTACACGTATATTGGTACACTGTACGTGGCAGTAGTGACTTACCTGATGAAGATAATCTTCGAAAACGAAATACTGGTTGTCGTTGGAAGACGTTAACCTCACATCCTGTCAAATAGGAAACTTAAATTAACTTAAATTAACGTGAATTCACTTGATTATTAATTGAAGGGGAAGCGGAAGTTGTTAATTCCCGCAAAAAAAGAATGACAAGAGAAAGATTTAATTTCTAAAACGCTATAAACATGTGGTTGTCGATTGGCAAGTTCATATGCATGCATTCTTAGGGAAATTAATAACAAAAATTATTCAATCGACAATTGATGTAAACTCCAATTATGGGTTTATAATCATTGCAAGTAATAAAATTAATTCATGGTGTCGTACTTTGGGTTTCGGTATTTGACGTGCCCAATCAACGTCGGATATGTACATGTACGTGTATTTGCAGATGAACAATAACTGTAGATAGCGATCGGTCTTACCTTAACAATTAGCTTGTCTATCATCAGGTCTTTTTGAAATATGCACATTTTTAAATGCTCGTAGTATAAGCGTTCCTGAAAATAGAATATAGAAATGAGATTGTATATGCAGTGTATAATTCAAGCGTACACGCTGTAAAATACATTATACATGTAAATTATAAGGTGAGCACTTACGGAATACAGGTCAATGTAATGCACTATTCGGTATAGGCTATATCACTTGACTGATTACTCTTAATTATATGTACTTCATGCGTTCGTGCAAAAGCCTATAAAAAGCACCTCTAAAAATAAATCGGGCTTTATTGTTCGGTTAAAAATTAACAACGTCTTTATCAATAATAACCAAATAACGCTCAGTACGGGGCCGTTTTGCAGAGTTCACAGGTCATGGATTGCGCAGTTCGTACATGTTTACTATGTTTATGCCATCTGTATGATTAGTCTCCGAATTTGTTTTTCAGCGTTTCACGCTCAATTGAAAATGTTGCTGTTTTTTTGAATATATAAATGCAATAGTGGAACAGATGCGACCGTCCAAGTAATTCATTTCGATTATAAAGGCTTTAAAGGCTCAGTTTCAAAAATGCTTTACAATGTGGATTGTGGATGCAAATAATTCCACGACCATCAAAAAGGAGATTCTAGATAACAATGGGGTGGGGTCCTCCTGGGAATCTTATTTCAATACATGGCTGAATGAATGGCCAAGGTGAGTACGTGTATGCGGTCTCACAGAAGCGAACGACGTTCAATTTTGTCGCAAAATAACGCAATTTCTCCGAAATGCAACTGAGCGCAATAAAAAAAAACACGTATATTTCGCAAAGCTAGAAAAAAAGCTTGTTAGGCAATGCGTGTCAACCTTTCAATGCCAATTCAGGCCATGCAATCTCCAAAAAAAGTTGATCATAGATATAGCCGCATGCACTCTGGATTACCTTTTGAAGAATGATCGCAAAATCGAATTGAAAATTTATGTCGTTTGTTTAATAAGAGTGCAAAAAACCCGCATATTGAGATATGAAAAGCAGGAATACGTCAAAGTGATCGCTCTATATTCAGTTAGAGATTTCACGCATTAAGCCTCCGTATAAGTTTAATAACAACAACAACAAAAAAAAAAAAAATTCAGTACTACGTTCAGTTACGAGACAAACAAAAGTGCAGTAATAGAAACACGCTACACGTATATCAATTCCATGTTTGCAAAAGAAAAAAATGCTTCTTCACAATTTTCCGCTTCCTGAATGAAACAAATTTAATTTAAAAGAATCACAATGATCAAATGATCATTTTAATTCTGCATTAGCAAAACCTATCATTTTCAATGAATATAAAGGTGCGTGCATGTAGGCCTACAATGTATAGTGACGTTCACGTAGCCTAGCAAACGACAGAAGTGGAAGGTAAAGACGAAAATTTCTCTTTCCGTGTGCAATTTAAAAGGTATTGTGGATCGTATGAATTCCTTTATAAAACCCAATTGATCTTCTTCGTGCGCATGTACGCTGTGAATTTTAGACATGTTTTCATGACTTACGCTGTCGGCGACGTTGACTCCTAATATTTGACACCAGATGTCGCCACGCACGCTTTGAGGACATCCTCGTTTAGCATATTCTCTGGCCAAAGGTGCGTAACCAATGGATAACACTGAAATCGTAATTAAACTGATCAGTATTTGTCATTTTTTATTAAAACTGTGCTTACGGTATTACGTTTGAATGTCAGTAACATTCACAACTATTTTACACGAAAAATAGCGGTGAATATTACGGAAATTCGTTTAAATACACCAGCTACTATAGATGATGAGTTTTTACTGGGTTCCTTTAATAAAATGCGAGTAAATGTATGAGTAATAATATAGTCCATAAAAACAGACTTTCTCGAATAATCAAAAGTATGTTTAAAAATAGAAGCAACTGTATTTTGTAAAGTAAAAGCTTTGTAATTCATATACAAAATGAATACGAAATATGCGAAGATCGAAACTAGCTCGCTAATAATTTATTTTTAATCAGGTTTATTCAGATTTTATGGTCTCCAACAAGCAGCCTAATTCGCCTTAACGATATTCCTTTTCTTGCTATGAATGATGCTTTTTTCAATGGTTATCTCGCTCGATATCTTGTTTAATCAGAATGCTCTTCCGAGGTTGCTTCGCCTCGAAACCGGTCCTCGGATAATCGAGCTTCCACTGTACTTTATTTGCCTGAGGAACGTTAGGTGCATCTATACATGAAGTTGGATACATCAATCGAATCAAAACCTGAAATCGCGATGGCACAGTTGAGGTTAGATTAGATTACGGTAGATTAGATTGAGGTAAAGCATATCCTTTGAGATGGAGAGATTCTCTCTCTCTCTCTCTCTCTCTCTCACCGGAAGAGGGCCTCACCGCACTTATCGCATAACGCAACAGATAATTGCTAGCGAAAAATTTAAAAAAAAAATTCTCCACGAGGATTTCTCTGTAAAATTGTGTCTCAGTCATGTTAAACATTTGCAAATCTATATCTAATACATGTACAATCTGCATACGAACACATCTTTCATTCATGCGTTCGTGCACATCCACTCATTGGCAAAAAACAACAACAACACCATTTCCCCTAGTTTCCTTGACCGAATGGTCCGTGCCCTACAGTATATGCTAGCGTCAATATGCCCCTTTTCCTTATTTATATATTTATTTATTTTCATTTCGCCTATTGATGCAATTTCAATCAACTTATGGAATGCGTGAAACATGCTACCGTACTTAAGAAAATATCGCCTTTTTCTTATTTAATAAGCTGACAGGTGGTGGGTCGAAATGAGCATCGCACGACAAAACTTAAGAATTAATATTGGTTATGGACTAATAAAATAAAAAAATAAACGAAACCTTTTTTCCCAGCTTCGATGTGTTCGTCCGCTTGCTGTCCATTGGTGCACGACATGATTTCATTGGATCCAATGTGTAGAGAAAAAGTTCCTGGACTTCCGAACTGCGCTTTCTGAATAATGAGAAAAAAAATCACCTGGAATCTAGCACGAAATGAAATCTGAAAGTAACACTCGTGATGGTTAATTTACACCAAAAGCTCGTTCTTTCAAAGTACAATCGCTTCGTCTGTTTTGTTTCCTTTCCAAGAATCTCTTCTCAAATATACGTGAAAAGAGGTTGGACTCGTGTGATTTAGCGTTTAGGTGAAATCAATTCACCTCCGTGCCTATCATTCTGTCAGCAGCTACATGTACGTAGCTATACAGGTACGGGCGTAAAATCCATCTACCCAATTTGTTAATTTGATAATAACATAATTATTAAAAGGACTCACCAAGACTTCGAAGGTTTTCGATTGTAGAGGTACGCTCATGATGCGCCAACGACTTTTACACCTAAAATGAAAAATAGCAGGTGCAGTTATTTAATAACGGTCGTTTCTGTCTTCGATTTACTCAATAATAATTAGTCGAAATCGTTCTTAAGTGTCGTGTAAAAAAAACACCGAAGGAGATTAAGCAGATCGGACTGCGAACGTGTTTCAAGTTTTGCTAAATCTTTTCGATTATTCTAAATCATCTTCACAATGAAACGCGATTATAATCGATGAATGTTTACAAATTATATCTAAAACAAAGAACAGTAAAGACACTATAGCAGGTCACCAGCACCAACGTAAATGAGCTACCCACCGCTTATACTGTAGGCCTACACGGTACATTCACGCGTATTAATTAATCGCCCAATTAAACGACCATTTTATACAATCTATAAAGGCTCTCTTCACATAGCCTATACGAGCAGCGACCCAATTCTCCACGTGATACATAATTCGCTACTATCATTTATGCCTATACTGCGTATTGAAACATACGTAGGTTACATGTACCTGTGATAGATACATGTTTAAGAAAATCATATGACGTTTTTTTAGCAGGGGAATTTAGGGTCTGCCTAAGTAATTTTATGAAAAACATTCGCTGAAAATGCTGAAATTAATTTATTACGCCTCGAGGCATTTTTCCCCCAAAATTTCCCTATTGAAATTTTATGAAGCAAATCTTAGGAAACCTATAAATATTTAATAAGAATTTTTTGTATCATTAATCAGTCCTCTATACATTTAACACGTGACCCTCTTTTACAAAACCTTTGCATGGGATATACCGACAGAATTACTATAGTTTTATCGTTAAACGAATTTGCTATATACAGGTAGCACGGAATTAAATAATATTCGTTAAAATCCACAAGATGAAAATATAGTTCCATCTTATTTTTTATAATATATGAGCGAGATGGCACCAATTCTCACGAGTTAAAATTATATCGCATACGCGGTTATTTTAATATTCACGCATCCATAATTAAGAACAAAGAAAGAGGAAACCGGATAAATTCAGCCCAAGTCCACGATGATGATAACAATATATATATATATATATATATATCCGTATATATCCTCCATACGAGTAATTTGGTAAGAGAAAGCAAAGTTAATCTTCCGATATGCATACATGTATTTCTAAGAAAAATACAAAGGTTACGAGTGAAACAAAATCAATAAAATATTACGAGTCGCGGTGAAATCAGACAATGAAGTGGCGAAGAAAAGGAGTCTTTGCATTTAAAAGGAAACTCAATGATTTATTAACACTTATGTTTTATGCAATGTGGGGGGGAAAAAGCGCTCTTATAAATTGTTAATTACGCCTTTACGATTGGCGGGCGCGGCCTGTATTCGAGCGCTGTAAAAAAAAACCACACACACTGAGAAATATAAAAATGGATCCAGTAAAACCTATTCTTATACATATATACAATGCACATGTATATCGTGTAAGGAAAACGTATTCGGATGAAAGCGGCGAATTTAGGAGAAGCAAAAAGTTTCTTCAAAATGAAGAGCGCAGCAATTCAATTTCCGTTGCCGATAAAAAAAAACCTCTACACCATTTATAATAAAACTTTAGCTTTTAACGATCCATATTATTCTACAGCTTCAAACAGATTAGAGTCAGTATATATGTGAAGTGTTTCCATTGACTCATACTATTGCAGAAAAATGAACCATCAAGAATACTTTTCAAATCAATTCAACTCCACTCAACTGTTCAAATGAACAAAATTCTTGAGAGTGAAACCCATTTTTCCAAATTCACAATTATAATATTTCATTGATTTTGAACACTTCACACATCTATTGCCAGCAGTTGCGACCTACGTGTATTTGATAATCACGAATTGCGTAGAATTTTCGAGGAAGAATTTTGGTACAGTATAAGTAGTGGCCATTTACGAAACAACCAAATTAAATGGCCAACAATTTATTCCATCGTTTCGTTGGTAAACAATACTTAATTCACTAGAGAATCAAAATACAAAACGACAACGTACAGGCACCACAACGAATCTGATTTCACGTAGGTCTATAATGAAGTTATAATCTTTTTAAACATGACGAGCGAGTTTAACTTTCATTTCTCTCGTGACAAAGATGAAGTTCTCGTACGATTGTTTCAAATTATGGCGGATATGACGTCATTTTGTAAGTTCTCTCTTCATAGTTTTTTTTTTCGTACGAAAAAACGCTATAACTCTACTTTACAATGAGGAGGGAAGTATGAAAGGCCATGCTGAATTTTCTTCCAAATCTAAACCGTCACCTCTTTATCCGGGGCACAAGAACAATAACAACTTGACTCGTAAATTGGTAACGGTATTGAAGGAATGCGTGCATATCATTAACACCTAAACTAAAAATCTTGGTTAACATTATGAGGCTACATTTACGTAATTAGATTAATAAATCTTGGTTATCGTTAGAGAGGACGCTTACATAACCTGCTAGATTTAGGGTTTGCAGGTGTGGGTTAAACTGAGATTATGTGGAGGCCATGACTACCTTTGTGGGTAGCTTGTTCCAGATTTTACCTGTACGTGGTATGAAAGACTGATGTTTGCAGTAATTTTTTCCCCTCTGTATTGCACACCATAACAGCTGTTTGGGATGACCACAGAAAAGGTTAGTTCGCAATAATATTTATAGCAAGATCGCGGGTGAAATTTGATTCTGCGCATCTCCAGGGTTTCTGATCTTAATGTTGATAATGTTTTGGAGTAGGAGAGGTTCCACGTGTGCTATGTTCTACAGATAAAGGCCCCAGGCTTCACTGGAGAATTCTAGAATGTCAGAACGTAGTGTACATGTGCATGTATGTGGTGAATGCTCGCCACAAAATATGCATATCATCACACTGGAAGCACTTCAGAATAAGGTTAGCTGTATCACCTACCGAAACAAAAGCACACACAAAATATACAGCTGCAATTTTAATTAAGTACACTTGTGTCATTATGGTAGGGCCTACTCACTTTTTAAATCTGATCATACGATTATAATTGTTAGTTTTTTCTAAAAATAAATTTGAAATATATTGTTTTTGACACAGTTCATTAGAAATTTCAAAAATAAAGAAATTTCTTTTATTAGAGACAATCCTTCATAGCCCTAAGCAAATACACGCACTCGTACATTCTTCGTGCAGATGTACATGTACATGTATGTCAATCTTAACGAGGGCCTCAGTCTTGTAATGGCGTCTGGGGCAACGGGTTGATCACCTTTGATATATATATATTTTTCATTCGTTCATTTCCAACCAAACCGTATCAGGTCAATGGAAACAGACGGCGAAAGAGGTTAGCGAACGCCGCGAACTTCAGATGGTAAGTGGAGGGCAAAGGGTAAGTGACCTGCCTCTATAAATAACAAATAATATATACGGTAAATAGAAAAGCGATTTGGGAAATTATCAATCTTTGTTTTTTCCCCTTCTGTATTTCGACTAAATGCAACATGCCGCCGGGCACCAACCATCAACAATCTGAGTAAACACAATTTCGAGCGTAAACGATCCGATTGCATTTTCCTTCAAGGTAAAGGACGAAATAAAGAAAGAAATCGTACATCGAGATCCATGGTCAATTCCTTTTCCATGGAGACATCAGAAATACGATGGTGGTAAAAAAAAACCTCTAGCAATATGAAGTAATATGAAAGAAGGAGAAGAACAAACAAAAACAAAAAAAAATAAAAAGGCAAAACCAAACCCTACTCTGGCATTATATACTTGGATGTTCCGCGATAGAGTGCATGTACATGTGTACATGTTCATGTATGGGATATAACATTCGCAAATATCATCCATTATAAACAAGACTCATACAAGGTCGAAAGCCTTTCTTTGTAACCATTTAGCTTTCGCTGTTCAATTCCCTCACTCGTATTTTTTTAAAAAAATCGATTAGCTTCTTTCGATGAGAATTTATCCAAAATCGGGCAAATGGTTAGCCAAAAATGGAATAGGAATAATGACTGGAGGCACCGAATTAACAGCCATTACATGTATATACATACACCAGTAACCGTTAATTAGGAAAAGCTTTTTTCCATCGAGTCTGTTTCGGAATCCAATACAAATGTAGCACACTAACTTAAGCCGTAAGCTTCTGTCACATAGTAAAGTAAAGTAAAGTAGAGTAGAGTAGAAGTGAAGTAGGTTGAACGGAAATAGGGCGTAGAACAAGAATGTGGGCGCGCGGCAATTGCCATGACCACCTCGTAAGTGACAATGAACTCCAATAAATGGTACTCTCAGTATCGTGTCGACTTTAAGTGTTGCGCTCTCGAGAGGCTGCTTTCACCACTTCTCAAATTGACACGCAGCATAACTGCGACATCAGCAACGTCACACTTGAAGGAGCGATTCGCCATTTTAAATGCAGGTGGACGAGACAAGTGCTATCGGTATCTGGTGAGTTTATTTCTAATTTCATGCAAAAAATGTACGATGGCATGTTCAATTAACTTGAATTTCCTTCCCTTCCGCCTTCCCTCTGTTTAACCAGAATAGGACCGCCCCATCCCGCCCAACAAGTGATGACATTTAAGAACGCTACTTACTACGGTAAGCACCATAATATGTTGGAAAAAACCATTTCAACAAGTATGGCCGCATCATTAATGGTAACATCGTTCCTTATGAAACGCTGGTAGCGCAGATCGCAACATTTTATGACTTTCTGACACTAGATCCTGGAGTTTCATCATGGATTAGATGACCATTTACATGGGTGGCTGCGTTTAGATTCTAGCTAGCAAATTGGAATTATCTAACGAAGTACTTACTGCTTAAAGCATTATGTCTTGACCTTAACACGTAGGAGTGGGCAACCTGTTTTTTTAACTTCGCAGAGAATGAGTAGCGCAACATTTCATTCCATGTAAAAATTCAAATACAATGTGATCCAAAAGTTGCACGACGAAAAAAATAATTTATATTTTGTGCTACTACATTACTACCCATGTTCTCCTTCTCTTTGACATAAATTCACTGTATTAATCATGTTTGTTGGACACAAGATGAAAAAAATGTGGTGGTATTAGTTCTGAGGAACGAGGTGGCCATCGCACGAACAGTAAAAAAAAAAACGAGTCAACATTGCCGTGGTAGATTTGACCGCGTGTGCATTGATTGACCCCGTCTTGTTGAAACCAGCAATCACGTTAAGTTTCTTTCATTAATTAAACAAACTGCATAACACATTATCGGTGACGTTAAACATTAGCAGTTTCTCTTAAGAAAAGAGGACCCACCACCTCGCGACTTGAAATAGCAGACTACCCGTACACACGTTTCAAAATATGAATATTCGCTCTGCCCGTGAAAACCTCACCCTCGCACTCTTCAATGACTTCAATTAACCGATGGGAGATGGCGGATGACTCGAGGTCACACTGGCTACTGCAAGCAAGCACGACATGCGGTCAACATTACGGTGTTGTCAAACGCGTAAAGAAAATAATACTTTCAATTCCCCCCCCCCTTCCTCACCCGCTCATTCACGATGGTTGTGCCGTTTTTTTTTCGGTCTGATTGCGCGACTTCTGGATCGTCGCCCTGTATTAGACTGTTCAATGGCGTAGATTTCGCTGCCAAATTCAAATTTGCCAGATAGCCTACTTTCTGATCCGATTTCATCTTGGGCCCCATTTTCTAATAAGGAGTGATGATGCATCTCAAAAATCCTACTGCTTCATTATGAGTTCTTGCACTCTGTCTACTCTGCTGCGAGGATTTCAAAGTAGGCAGCAATGATTTAGTTATCCGATTTCAAGAACAATTTAGAAATACTTTGAAAAATCTGCTTTTGAGGCGTTGATTAGTCGAAGCTATCATTTTTCTTCTTCTGAAATGCGTGCTCCGCAGCATTGCTTTATTGCGAAAAATCAACTGCAGATTTCCGAGAAAGGAGTTTAGGCTGATCATTAGCACGAAACAGCGAAAATAAAAGCCGGTCTAAAAGACTTCCTCGCGGAAGATTTGCTGATGAGACGAACGAACCTTGGCCCAAAATAAGATTTGTTCACGCGTACATGTATAGGCCTACACGCTGCTATAGGAAATAGGATAACAACGAGAAACAACAAAGGGTGGATTTCAAACAAAATTCTGATTAAATCCGTTTAATGCGTACGAACACCTTCTCGATCGTGAATGTCACGTGTTGTTAAACAAAGCGCTATTAAGGAAACATCGATCGTCGATCATTTGGTTAGCAAACTTAGCGGAAGCGGCGAAGAAGTAGGCCTACAGTGTTGGAGAAAGAATAGGAAAAGAGAATTGGGGGGAGAATTAGAGATAGACCTACATGTACGTACAGAGTACGTGTACACGTGTATAGTAGCCTACGAGTGCTTCAAGAAGACTTTAAAGTTAAGACGGGGGAGTAAAAAGAAAAGCTACCTTACATGTTGTTGGAGCAAATTGAGCATGGGGTGCACTCGATGCACACTGCACTACACTGCATCGCATCGCACTGCACTGCACCGAGTTTGCGCTCCGAGTGCTAAAACTGCAACGCATCGATCGGTTATTATTCCTACTGAATTGCGCGGCTTTTGGCCCCCCTTACGGGTTCTGGGTTTAGTACCCGCACGCACGCCAATGTCATTCCCTCCTCCCTCCCCCCTTCCCCCTTCATCCTCCCATCGCATTCGCGTATTTATCATTGCATATAGGGGAGCGGAACAGGCGGCAAATGGAGCGGAAACGTCGACAGCGTATGTAAAAATGCAAGACGGCCATATTGTGTTTATGTACCGTACGTGTACGTGTATTTCCTCACCGCGATCATCCGAGGCAGACGTGCGTTTAAAGAAGGAGAACAAAAAGAACGGGGAAAAAAAAGTAAAACAAATTGCGTAAAGTCAACCGACCAGTGCAACTGCATGGCGAGCGTTTAGGTGCACTGACAATGCCGTTTAACTTCAACCTTCTTATTTAATGTTTGATAGGAGGAAAAAAATAAATAAATAAAAAGTAGGCCTAACAGAATTGAAGACGCGCGCTGCATGTCCATCTTCATGAACGATAACGGACGGAAGTGGAACGAGCGAGGGACTCTTTCGGTCATATATAGTATGCCAACGATTTATGAAAAGATTAACCTTTGGCGCCAAATCGGTGAACGTTCGTGGCGGTAATAGAAAGATAGAAACGATTTATCACATTTTATGCTATATCTTTAGTA
>JAQIXS010001338.1:0-31186 GCA_034700785.1 Rossiulus vilnensis | reverse complement strand
CGGATAAGTCAAACTTCGGATAAGTCAAATATTTTTGGGGGTCCCCTGGGACTTTGAGTTATCGAGGTTCGACTGTAAATAGTTTTCAGAGGGACAAAAATCAGGCAGTCTTATTCCACGCAGATTTCCAGTATTATGAGAACTCACAAGGCCAAAAAATGGGTCATCTGGGTCGCTCAATTCCACAAGGACAGACAGATCGATTTGGCATTTCTCTTATACAATCGTCATTATTCTTCATCCTTTACGATTCGTCGCATATTTGTAGAAAAAATGGCCCCTGGCATGTGGCACGGATCCTACCGACCAAGCACCATGTAAGGTATCGAGAAAAGGCGTGAAAAGATTGCAGTGAACTAAGTTTTGACTTTGAAGCCGATAAAACCACCCCCAGGAATGTTTACGAAAGGGATGACGGCAAGACGCATAGACATAAAACAAAAAGGAGATTTTCTCCGGGGATTACCGAGCAATAGATAAATGCCATCCTTGAAGTGCTAGCGTGTCTTTCTCCTAACGAGTTATATCACAACAGCGCAGATTAATCATTAACCCTCTCTGGAGGACGCCTACTGCAGACCAAAGCAATGATGCCTAGAAAAACACCAGTTTATCTCAATTGATATTGTCTCGCTATAACTACGGTGCAGAGGTTTGGAGAGAAAGGAAGCCCACATGGAGGAATCATCGCACATTTTGAAAGCACACAAAGCATTCCGAAAAACAGGACATCACAATGCATTAACTGTCGAGTTTCTCAGCCCAACCCAGAAGGATCCCCTGAAAAAAAATGCACATTATGACACTATATGAAAATGATCCACATCTTCAATCCTAACGAGATATTGCCAATTTTATCAAATAATGAAGGAAATTGAGAAAAATGAGTTATGGTTTATTTATGTATTCTAATGTACTATAATTAAACTAAATGTGTTCTGTTGAATTACTCAGGTTGCAATTTACTCTTGAATTAGATGTAAAAGAGTAAACATGTTTTTCGTGACGAATCTGCGTAAACAATACCATGGTGAAAACAATCATAAAAATAACTAATTATCCTAGAGCAATGATTTTTTTTAGTTTTTTACAATAATTACTCCATATAAAGTGCCACGTGTTTGCTTCAAATACTTGTTATCGTGTGTAAATGGTTATACACTAGGGTCTGTGTTTTTTATTATTATTTTAAAATGTTCCGTATATTTATTTAAAAATATTAAATTGTTTTATGCAAGACACGCGCGGAAATCACTTCTACGCAAGAAGAAATACATTTAGCAATTATAAGATGGAGCAAGAAATGTGTGAGCAGTTTTTTGCATGATGGGGATCCTTTTGGCAAGTTTGAAACCGAATTTTCTTTACTAGTGCTTAAATGCTGTGCAAATATTATCTTTAATGCATGGCGTAAATATATTTGCCAAGCCCGATTGCCGCCTGTCGGCTTCAAACTCCATTCGTAACCCGAAACGCACGAAAACAAAATCTCCTTGTAGCTGTTTTGATTTCCTATACTACCTCATACATATTTAGTGCATTTATCATAAGATTATAGATTTATTAAATGAAAGAAATAATACGCTTGTCGCATCATCTGCGCGCTATAGATCACATTAGACGCCACCTTGCGCCTTTCAAATTGAATTTATCATCGAAATAGCAAGCTACTTTCTTGGCACGTGTATAGTACATAGTATATCTTCGTGGATTTACTGCTTATTTCATTTAATCCACGATTTAACTTACGGAGTATTATTGGGTACATGGAAAAGGTGGAGCTGTCACGCATGCGGAGAAAAAAGGTCAAAATGCAAATTTTTATATCCACGTATCAGCAATTTAAATATTGCATTTCCTCCGGTTCGGTGTATCGACTTTACGCGCAGCTTCCTGTATTTTTTCTCCATTTCCTTTTTTTTTTGCATTGTTGCGTATTACTAAATATTTTATGTACAATTTGGGTCGGATAGAAACTGGACTGCTTCCAAATAATCCCCAGAAACTGTATGCTTGGAATGGAAGAAGGTCCAGGCATACCGTGTTAAGTAGATGTCTGGGTTAAAGCAGTAAAACCGACTGCTTATAAAACATCTACAACAAGTAGCAAATTAATACAAAATTGTTTGTCTAATAAGCCCTTCTTCATAAACCTTTCAGTCCTGGTGGCTGAAATTTTAGCTAGCTGGGATTAAATATACCTCTCCATCGATTGATTTGTTTAATGCATGCTCTATGGGCATAGCTGCTCAGGAAATTTTTTTTTCATAAATCTAGAAAACGGCCAAATCCAACTTGGTGTGACCTTTTTCTAAGAGTAATTTTTGGTAATTTAAATGCAATTTTTTTGATAAATCGATCAATAAACTAGTCTAGAGCATGCATACAGTTTTGGATCCTCATACAAGAGCATCGTTTTGCCTACGTACATCTATTCCTGGATAAAAAGTTAGCCACCAGGGCTCAAATCTTCCACATAGGCCTACCGAATGTTTACCGATTTTGTAAAATTGCAAAATTTGCCTAAATTTGGCCAAGATAACATCATTTAACACTTATGGTAGGCCTACGTGTAAACATTAGGGTGTTTTAGAGTGAATAGGTAAATTTTTGTGGTGCAGTATTTGGAAAAACGGGAACAATTTGTTGTCTATTTTACAACTTTTATCGCTATTATAGGCCTAGCCTTTAATAATATGCATTAGTTGTTCGCTATACTTGACTTTCCACCTTTTTATTGCAGCATCCAACATTGCAATCAACACCGTAGGTATTACAAGATTTCTACCATAAAACATGAGCTTCTATGCAAAGCACATTCAGTTTTTTACAATTACCATGTGAATTAGGGGGTGTGGAGGTGCCTATGGTAAATGTAATCGTTGCGTGCAAAAAATGCATTTTTCATTTTATCAAAAAAATGGCCAATCTTTTAACATTTTTAACATTTGCACGATTTTTGACGAAATTTTGCATGGAATCTACTTTCATTGTTATGAGAAATATACGCCTTCATATTTCTTTTTGAAAAAAACATTAACCAAAACGTCTGAAAGGGTTTAACTAAATTTGATGCATCGTCTTATGTAATGAATGACAAAATGTGAACTTGTGCAGCTTGTTATCCGTGTCATTTCAATGCCTATGTCGGCACTTTCTAAACCAAATTAGGCTCTAGCTATTAGGTTTTGGATGGCGCGGCGTTTCGTTGCCTTGATCCCGTATAACTTGCAATCAATATATGTGCAGGAATTAGAGCATGAAATAACCCATTATAAAACGTCATTTTCTCGCATTTACAACAAAATACGGTGTCGCTGGCAATCCTCCAAACACGCTGAATCAGTTCGCTTGACACCTAGATGTCTCCCCAAATTTCAACTGAATATGACTTTGAAAAACTCAAAATAATCGAAAAAAATCGAAAAACATTTTTTTCTCCACAAATGTTATGTCGTGAAAACAAATGATGATATCGTTCTGGTAAAAACACAGAACAGTCCAATAACGATTACGTTTAACTGATTATAAAACAAGTCGATGAAAACAGCTCGAATCCGTGAGCATACGTTCCATTCCTTGAAGAGGATTACCTTGATAATGAAAATGAATACTATAAATTAAACTGTTTTGTTTCCATCAACTGTGATCGATTCTTTCTTGTTAACGTGTTTTTGTTATAGATTATAGGATTCTTTCATGTGTTAATATAATACTTTACGTGCTTCTTCCAACATAGTTTTCAAGCATGTGATAATATTTTTCCAGAAGGATACTTTCTTTTTACGAGTCACTTAAGCCTCAATTTCACTTCCTTGGTGCTCAAGGAGACATCATGAATACCATTCGAAGTAACTCTTGTATTAATAATTAATTCTAACCCCATCCTAATTACAGCCGGTCCTTGTGGATAATTTTATGATGCGCCATAAGGTTCGAATGACCAGCTCTAAGCCCTGCTCTTAACTAGAATGAACGCATTACACAATAACATAAATGTTGCCATAATAGGCAGAAACATAGCAGATTTACGAGCATGATCAACCTAAGGTCTATTCGAAATAGTTTAAGCATGGGTCAGAAATTCCTTGTAAAACTCCTGAGACATTTAAAATGGCAGCCCTTGTCATTCCAATTTACTGATTTAGCTCCTGGTTGGTTCTGATTCATTCTAGTTGTCCAATTTTACGAGCGAATTATGGTTTTAACGTACTAACAAATGTTTTAGCTGAACAATGTTATGAATTTATCTTAACAATAATGTTAACCATGGTATAAATTTTGTGTTGTGTATGAATTTCACTCCATTTGATTTGCATGCTAATTGTAAAACATTATGGTACTGCGTCTAAACTACTCACTGAATTAAAGAAAAGTACGTTTTTATATACATGTACACTGTATGTTTAAAGCAAGTAATTACTGTGTCAAATTTGTAATGTATTTGTTTCTGCTGATTATTCACAACTTGGTTTATCCGGAACAATTTACATTCTAGACTTTATGCGGATAAACTAGTCTACTGTTCTTCAAAATTATGCAAAAAATTGGATAAACAAAGCCCTTTATAAAAAATATGCGACGGATCCTGACTTCAGTTGCCCATAGAATTTAAATTTATAAATGGTAGTAATCCCACTGTGGTCATTTCAGCCACCAAGAAAAAGTGCATGTACGTGTTGATATTATTGAGGCAATATCCACAGAGATGTTAACATACTCGCATGAGCCTTTATGAGCTATCTCTTAGCATAAGTTCACCTTTTAAGGAATTCTACACCATTTATGCATACAGTGACAAACGATAATAGTCCTTATTTTTTTCTATGTACTCTGTTTCAGCAAGTTCTTGGATGCATTTGCTCGCATAATGTTTTTTGATAAGCAAATGGCACTCTTATTCAGAATAGAAACACCGTAAATCCACCATTTGAAGGCAAATTCAGAAGAAAAGTAACAAAGAAGGCATATATAGTTGGAGCTATTAGCATTTTATATAGCTTACACCATAGTTGTACCTCACAGTGTATTTCAGTATTTTAAGAAATTCTCATGAGATCATTGTATATTCCCAAGAAAGAATTCGCTAAATCTCTTTTAAGTTAGGAGCCAATCCGAAGAAAGCTGGATAACTTGTTAGCATATGTTATAAAAATGTCTATACAGTATTTTCCGTAAATTATAATGACGTTCTCCCTAATTCACAGGTAGACTATAAGTAATTACTATATGTATGTTAAAAAGTGACTCACAGTAGAAGTCGACAATTAAACTAATTTCAAAATTCGTTATAAAATTCCCAATTATTATTCTTGAGATTTATGATAATGTTTTACATTAATGGTACATATGCTCGTATACACTGTATATACTGTATAAGCAATTCTATTTCAAAGTTAATGAAGTTCGAAATTGAAAACAATACAGTAGTATAAAGCATTTAGCAAAACTGAATTTTCATGGATGTTTTTAAAACAATGCTCGCGGGAACTTGCATGTGTTTTCCATCATGTGAGTATACCTTGATGAAGGTTACCATAACGTTTATATATTTTATAGATATAAAGATAGATAAAAAAAAGGTCTGGCTACTGCATAAATGTAACTGCCAACCACCCACTTCATTAAATCAAGAAAAAAAACGTATATAGATAGCGTCAAAAATATTCAGGAAAATTTGTCTATATGCAGTAGGTATTCTGTGCATGGCTTTTGAAATGGCAAATGGCTTCAAGAGAAATAGACGCTATTTCTCAATCGCAACTTTTTTGCTTCGTAACGTATTATTTGTGGGGTCAAAATAAAGTGCAGGGTTGTTTGTTAAGGCGATATATCATTGTTTAAAAACTTCGAAGAGCCATTTCGTGCATGACATTGCAATCACGACATGCCGTTTCTATAATGGCAATAGCCTATGGAATAAAATACTCGAAATCTGTGCTGCATACAGTATTTTCTGGAAATAACGCAGACACAGGAGCCCTGCATGAATCGTAAATTATCTTTAAGTATATAGCAGTGAAATATCAAAGCGCATAAAGTCATTATACCTTAATGGAGTTTTGTTACTCTGGAAATGGATTTTGGAGTGCAACAACTTCGATCAGTTTTTTTAGACGTTATACTGATATTAGTGAGATCCAAATAATAAGAATTTTCGAAAAATCCGAAGAATTTTGAGTTTTCAAAGAAAAATTCACCATTTAATTAAATGTGAATGCAATATAAATCCTCTGATAATGCACCTGTAAAAATAACTATAATCAAATTAAATGGCATAATGTCAGCAAATTTGATGTTTTCCTACTTATCAAGTTTCTGTGCATTTATTTTAACTACTGATGAGCTATACTTGCATGTTCATAACGTTAAACATCGATTGCTAATCAAATAACAAAGGGTATATAACGGAATAGCCACTTCACCCAGAATTTATTCAATTCTTAATTTGATGTCAGGTAAATTGACTTGAGTACAAAATTAGAAAACTTCGCATAATTACGAGCATATTTGGAGTCTATTGCCTATAGATTTTGTTAAATGCAGTTATTGCAATTGGTTTTAAGTTTTAAGCGGCAAAATGCATGGTTTCATAAATTGTCGTCCCCAAACAGGTTTAATGAATTTCGATAAAATGCTTGTTATAAGCGTCAGTTGCATGTATAAGGACAAATATAGCATTTAGTATTAATCATTTAACCCAGCATTTACACTTTAATCTTGTTGAGTGTGTTTATGCAATAGCAATTGCCAGCGCCATTGCAAAATGGGTTAAAGTAGCCTATAGGCGAACCCTTTAGAGCAAACTTGGTTGGTCTAAAAATACTCAATAAGATACAAGATGTTCACGTTGTTGGAAGCGTTGAGACAATTATTCCTAATGAAAACAGTTTGGTCTCTTTTATGCCCAAGAGAATGTATAGAAACAACATCTCACCAGCAGTCTTGACAAGTGCAATTTGCACTTTTGTCCTTGATTAACATTGACAAGGGTTTCCGATCAATCGCAAATCTGCCTGATCTTGTTTAAGGTCTCTTGTAGATGTAAGCGCCTGCTTGCACAACGAACACGCTTCACTCACTCAACAAAGATTGATGTAACAGTAACTAGCGATTAAATGTCGCATGGTGCACCAAGCAGAAAACAAATGGAGTCGAGTTTTGGCGATAATGACACACCCAGTGACGGATCCAGAAAAATGCCAACAGCATATATAAAGTTTTGAAGAAGTGTTTCATTGTTACTATTTTCTTCGATACAAATGCAATTTAACTAATGTAATGATTGTTTAAACAAGTTGGTGCTATTTTTATATTTTGCACGAAATTCATTCCATTTGCAAGCACATTATACGCTGACATGTTAAATATGTACTTGCTTGTTCACATGGAAGAAACAATCATCTCCACCGTATAGACGAATATAGTTTAATACATACATGCACACCGTATATAAGACGAGAAATATTATTTACAGTTAAAAGTACAAATTTAGCGAATTAATATTTTATAACATGCAGCTGAGCATCGATATTGACAAAGGTAAATAACTGTGAATCGGTGTGTCATGCACGTGTTTGGACGAGTTTTATCATTGGCTAAAACGCGCTGTTGAGAAAATCTATACGAGTGAAAATCAGCCAAATTGCATATGTAATGGCGCCAGAAAATTGCTAACTCGTCCATGGATGGATGGAGCGTGTCCTGTATGTTAAATAGACCCGTTATGCGTGGTTGGTCTAACCTCAAAACCTTCGTACAGAGGACAATTTCCATTTTTGTAATCGAGCACAAAGAACGATTGCAAATCCGAGTTTAAATTCCATTCAAAAACAGTTTCATTTCCAATGACAAAACTGATTTTTCCACTCCAGAGCTTAACAGATCATGTCAAAAACAGGACAGCTAAATTGAGACACTGTGCTAAGCAGATCCATCCACATATGTGATATAATACCACTCTGATAGAATGGCGAGCAGTGAAGTATAATCCAGTTAAAATTTTAGCCTATGCGCCATGATGTTCATGTGCATGTATATATGCAACTTAAATAAAACTACATGTACATCTAAATGGCATGACGCCCAGGGCTACTCTGGGGGATTTACGTATTGGGAGTAGGTCTACCATCAGAAAAACAATGACTACGTTTTTTTTAAAAGGACAAGAGAAGGCACTTTTGAAGTATTTAATTAACGTCAAAGCGATTGTTTGGGACAAACGAATAAACGTCATCTTAAATAAATGTAAACGTATGTGAAAGCCTTCTCATATGAATTCCTTTTTACGATACATTGACTTTTTAACGCTCTTAGACTTATCTCATACTTAAACTGCATAAAACAATATATGTTCTTAAAAGGGTCAACGTCATGTTTTCTGTCATTACAAGCTTCAGTTTTCAATAAAGGAACCTGCTACAGGCAAAAAAAAAGTTTCAAGGCTTCGTTTTAAACTTTGAACATTCAACATGCATATTTTGCGTATACACTGTATTGTATCCACCTTTGTTAACTTTTCTGGTTCGTTAACATGTATATATTACCTGTTTAGGTTAGATTTTAGTACACTTGATTTTGCCGCATCAGCTTGTTTGTAGTACAAAAGTATAAAATTCAAGCAACGTTGCTTTTACTTTCATGTTCATGCAAGCGTTTAACTTAATCCGTTTACCATAGAAACTGCAAGTTAAGCAAAAATTGGTCTTTTTACACTAAGGATTAAATTTGATAGTGGTTTTTAACACTTACGTTTGGTCATCGTGTAGGCTTTAACTAATTCATATCACGCTAGAACATCGCGATTTAGAACTGTCATCAAAAATTTGAAGAAAATGTTCGGAAGATACAAATACATGTATTAAAAGCGATGATTCCAACAAAATATGGGCTCATATACTGCATAGTGTAAAAATAGTTCAGAAAAATAATTGCAAAACCTGGAAGGTGCGACCTTCATGTTTGAGCAGCTATCCAAACATAACCTACTTGTAATTATCGATTTATATGTATATTATATATTCAGGGTGCATATTCCTTGTCAGATGACAAACAATGAACATGACGAGTGTTAGAGCTCTTGCACTTGCTTACGTTTGCATGACTTAATGCTTCCGCGAAATCTGGCAGAAATAACTTTTCAGATTAGATGGATTATGTCTCAAATAAAAGGTAAATCTGTCAACCAAACACTGAGGACATTAGTAACAAAGTTCATCGTAATGATAAGCATAATAACCGTCGCATTGCTAAAAGTAAAGATGCATTTGTAATGTTATGTGTGTGCATGAAAACAAGATTGTTATCCTTAACAACATGCATAACTTCAATCACAACTACAATGTAACTGACCACTGAAAATAGGCATTTTTGCGATACAAATAGCGAGATGCAGCTGATAGCAAGCGATTTGGTAGCATAAAAAAATGTTAGCGATATAAATCAAACGTCATTATCAACAACTCATTACTTTTATTTGCATAAAATCTGGTTTGCTACTGAGTTCCCATTATGTATTAAACATATATATATAACAGAGCAAACAAAACGAGCAGCCTTACAACCACGTGACACGAAAGCTAACTAATTTACGTAACATTTTACATAAGTGATAATTGCTGAAACACCATCATGTATACTTTTTCCAACAAAACAGATGCTAATTTGGTTATGTTGAAAGACGAAGACCTATAAATGTGCCTAATTAAGTAAAAGCGACAGTACATGCAAGTTAGGATTCTCTATTGCACATCATTTGGAATTACGATGTCTGACGACTAATTAACATCAGAATTATCAGTCGAGTTTACGACAAAACGCATTTTATATGTTTGTTACACTTTTAATTATCAAAGCAGGTATCAAAATCAGGCAATAATAATGAAAATTGTGAAAAATTTAATGCATTAATTCCAGCTTCCAAGATTACAATTTTGTAATTTTAATCGATTTTCTTTAAATTATGCAATCAGACCAGTAGTACATCATTTACAAATGTTCATGAAATCACCAAAAATCATGCTTAAGGCCGACCCAAAAGGATGCTCACAATGCAAATAAGTTGTTCACACAATTTTGCTTTAAATATGTATTATAATTGCTAAAGCTATTTTTCCCGTGCAGGATTGGTTACCCATTAGGGCTTAATTTTTTTTTTCATTTCTTGAAAACGACTCGTTTGCCTTTAAAAATTAAATAAACTCGAATAAAAAAACGTTATTCAACCTCCACAGCCCATCTTCGGAAATTTCAATGACACAGATTGCATAACGTTTTTTTGTCAACAATATTTATTTTGTTATAAATCAACTGTATATTTTCAAGTTTTAAAAAATAACTCAAACCCTAGTGAAAAATCAATTCTACGTTGAGGAAAAATAAATTTAGCAACTATAATAAACATTTGAAGCAAAAATTTGGACATTTTTTTACAAGATGGGTATCTTTTTTTGGTGGGTATTAATTGCAATTAGGCCTACTGTCATAAAATGGACAATATTTGAAAATAAGCAACATCGATTTCATATTTACATTAGCTTCACGAATATGGCATTTCAAAGCAACCGGCATCGAATTTAGAATAGGCGCTGAAGAGATGAGTTACCCCACCACATATTAACGCACATAATAGACTACGTATGCAAATGCTGCATTATTAACGTGCTATGTAGGCCCAAACGTGAGATTCAAACATTTGTCATCGAAGCACAGCCAATTATAGACAACATAAGCACGTCATATATAATTACATATGACAAGAACATCAAACGAACAGTATATACGCACGCACATACATTCGAAACTGTTGTTTAATGGGTCTAGAATTTCACGAACGAAGATAAAAATCGGACAACCGTCTAGAAGAAGCTATTGAAACCACAACCGCAATGGAAGAACATAATGGATCTTACGAGCAGTATTAAGTTACTGCCTTAGAAGATACGGGGCGCGAGTAACGCAATACAAGTTGCTGTTGACAACAACGATAGTTTTCCTAGAAACAATGCTCATATGCAGTGTGCAGTATTTAGGTTTGTTTATTAAAGGATAAAATTATGTATGGAAACATGGAAACTTCGATATACCCTACTGTATTACGCAGGTATACGTTTTTCAATGCTTACAGCTGAGTTTCCTCCAAGAGCGCCTGAGTGAGATTATGATGTGAATGCGTGAGATCGTCCCATAATCTGAGGTGGAAATCCAGTAAATAGCTCTAGGCGAATGTATGGGTGTAAATTTCTTGCATGATAGCATGCCCGTTGCTTAGTAGGGATAGAATTCAATTACTGCTAATTGAATAAGCATGTCAGAGCCAGGATTATCTGAGATAACGTTGTTCAGAAGTGTGACTGCAAATGAGAGGATCGATGAGTAATTGATACCGAACAAAACACCAATTTCATGCAAAGACCGCAATCGTAGCCTTTGGGGGTCGTTCACAAAATACGTCAACGACCATTACTCGATTTTCAGAGTGCATATCCCACCCTTCAATCAAGTCATTTAGACCATTTTCACTCTTCCTCTACAAATATGTTTGACGTCAATATATATATAGGCCTATACATAAAACAACAGTTTTACATGGTGAAACTACAAGCATTAATATCAGATTACGATTTAGGTAACTTATATACAATTGTAAGTTGGGTAGGGTGCGTACACAAGTTATGGGTAATGATTCACTACGTCTAACTAATAACAGTGGACAATAACCAACCATAAAGATCGCTAATAAAGAATATTCAAAACCTCTTTAACAAAAAATAAATCTACAGCCACTTCCTCGACAGGCTCGACGTTACCCGTGACACTTACACTCGAATAGCGCGCATATTTTTAATAGCGAAAAGGACTAGATTGAGAAGACAAAACTAAAAGTATATTGAATGCGATATGTGGACCATGCGACTATTTTTTAGACGTAGTATTCATTCACATTGAAAACACGTCAACATTTGAGTGATCTATCTGCCTCCATTTGTGTTGATGCACATGTAATTTGTGAATGACCCTCTGGGAAAATGGGAATTGTGTAAAATATATACTTAATAGATCATCTCTGCGAAAATAAGCTCGCCATCGATTGTTATCATACATTATTCACAACGCCATGTTTATTATTTCGCACGTCACTCATCAAATCTTTTTTTTTTAAATAGAAATAATGTACCAAAAATAAAGGCATACAATTGTCTTGCCGAATTTTTCCAATATATTACGGTTCATATAATAAATACGTTCACACATGTTTTTAAAACTAATTATTTTTGAGCAGATATCGATTTAAAGTTCTTTCAGATTAGAATTTGTCGGTATCATACATTTATTTTTCGCTTAATGATATCGGAGAATCATCTAGCAAGTCCTTGAATCAACAGAAATTCTAATTTTCTCTCTTCTATTACGCACTGTATGTGACTTCATGTAACGCCAGCATAAATTTCACATTATTTATTTAGTCATTTTGCGTTAGTATTTATAGTCTGTAATGTTGAACAGCATATAAAACGCCAGCACATAAAAACAATGTCTAATTAAATAAACTGATATTATATTTTTCCCTACTGGGAACCTTGCACAACTACCTGTTACTACTTTAATTACTGGCGTATTTTTAATTAAATTAGATTAAGTAATTCGAGCAAAGATAATTAGTTTATTATCCTTTTTAAGCTTTACGTCTTACAATGTTAGTATTATTATTAAAAAAAACTGCATGGGGTGCAAGTTTTTAAATAAATTACTAGATATCGATGTTCCTTCCCATCCATGCGAGCTCAGAAAAACATTCGTGTGTCAACAACCGCAAACCATTGATCCAAACAACCATACCATTAGAAGCCGTTCAATTATTTGGCATCAAAAGCAGTTGTGAAAATCGATTATATAGGCTATATAACCGACGATTAAAGCAGGTTCTAACCACGGTATTTAATCGAATGTGAAAATGAGTATGAATTCAGTTAGTTGATGTGCATGATCTCCATTACGGTACTTCAAGTATTAATGCAGCGATATTTACCCCAGACAAAATTTGTTATTTCTCGAAAAATGGTGGAAATGATTTCAATACCACATCCTCTTATTCGACATACATGGTACTACCCAAAATGGTATTTGCTAAACTGGGCATGATATGACGTGTATTCCCTAATCTATATTGATGAGTGTATGAAAGATTAATGAAGGAACGTAATTCACAATATAGCAATCAATACGAAGTGAGCAATTACTTTTATTGTCTTCGGCGATATTTCACTTCTAACAGGGTGTGAACATGGGCCAATACATGGCACCTAAAAAGTTGTCAGCCAGCGATGTATACAACGCATTATGACGTCACATTCGAATAGCTTAAACAATGTGTGTACGTTAAAGAATGACCAATTGTGTAAAGTCAAACAATGAAGCTGGTAAAATGCACCCAGAACAAGGCTTCGAGTTGGCAGTGCTATTGTGATATACTTCCACTGTACACCACGTTCATTCGCTCGACATTCCAAGGCTTAAACGGAAGTAAATATTAGCAGAGAAACTGCGACAACTCCCGGGTGAAATCCATTTTCTGCACGGTAAATTCTATGTCCTTTGGTGCATGGAAGGGCCTTTTATATTCCGTCTCATTGTTCCATTTTCAATATCCGATCAAAAATCCCATTCAATCGTTGCAAAGGCGCTTCTGCAGTGTCAGCTTTCAATTTTAATGACAATAAGGAGATAAAAACTGCGCCTGTGTTTTATTAAGATATACCAAGTTCACTAAGTCTTCGTGAAATAGCTTCGAAGAATGCTACGGTAACTTCTTCAGGAAACGTTTGGTAACTGCTAGCAACACGCATTGTAATATAGCACACAGGAGCTCAATTTCTTTGATAATACTGTTGCTTTCTTGGATTTCGACTTGTCTGAATTTGCGATATGAAAACAAATTACGCGCAAATTATGCAAACTGATACGTGTCCTATTTACACTGAACGTACGAAATACCCACGTGGACAATCATCTTGCAACATAAATCTTGTTATTTGGGAACGCTAGACCCACTCTCTCGCAGCGTAAGGCCGCTAAATTTGTTGCCGGGCAATAGTACAGAAAATAATGCGTTTCTGAAATGATCCACGTTTTTTGCAATGTTTCTCCTTGGGTTAAGGCAGATCAAAAAGGATGTCAACGATTTCACATTGTCTTCAAATACTTATTAAAATCGCTAAATTCATTTTTTTCCATACAAAATTGGTGGTCCAAAGTTATGATAAACTGTAATCGGCAATCATATTCTTAATATCGCATTGTATAAGATATGAAATTCATGCACATTATTTTCAATTTTTTTGCAACGCAATGTATTTTTTGTAATGCAATACATGTAATGTGCTCTATGTGGCGTGTCCTGTCTGCAAGGTTGTACGCCCACTTAAAAAACCTGAACAATGACTTTTAAATGAAGAAAATTCGATCTTCATTAACATATATATATATATTTGTTCTGCTTTAATTGCAACATTCATTACAAGCGACCTGCCAATCTTGTGAGAATTGCCATATGCGATAATTAAGCCGTTTAGAGTGCTACGAATGTGCAAATTTCCAAACGCCAAGGGATTAAATATCAGTCATCAACAAGCCAACCATGAAACAGCTTAAATTTCCCAATCCAATTGTGGTCAGGAATCTTGCTTTGGCCAATTTCATGCAAACTAAATCACCGAACAAATTCAGATGGTTGTTTTGAAAAGGTCGCTAAACTAATCATGGCGTGTCATTGTGCTTAAATGTTCTGACTGCAGAGAATAGATCGCACATACGGTAGTGAAATTTCGGTCCATATATAAGCCCCGGTGTAGGATCAAATGTATTAGTATAAAATACAGTAGACACGCGAACCAAGGTTCAACAACATTCAACAATAACTGAAGAGATGGGTGAAAATGCATCATGCAAACAATGATAATACATTTTTTTGCAAATCTGATACGATGACATTGCATGTATACGAGTGTCCAAACACTTCTCACAAACAATGATTACATCGTCGAAATTTTCAAATATATCCTAAAGAGAATGTTTTAATATAAACACCAAATAAGTAACATAATGGCAACTTTTAACTTAATTTCTGCTTCTATGATATAAACAAAATTGTAAGTCAACATGAAGTTGCATTGCTGGCCGAAAATTTTCATTGGCAAGATTTTCATAAGTAATTTCACGAAATTCTATAATTGAGTAATACGTACATATTTAGAAATATGCATACGTAAATACCCTATTTTGTGGAATTTTTAAATATAATCTGTTGACATTTGAGGTAGGCTACCTACATTGCTAAAAAGTACTAGATTCTTATTTTTCGAAAAATTTCATGCCGTCTTACGATAATGTTATAAAAACCAGATCAGAATTTAATAGAAATCTATAAAAAAGAGTATAGATGGGAGAAAGGAATTGATTTTTCAACACCAAGAATTTCGTATTTCAACGTGCGAACATTCAATATGTGTAAAACCAATAATATTTTGTGACGGTTTCATCGTACATGGAGAACATTGATGCAATAAAGGGGAAAAATCACCAAGGTCTTAAAGTCTTTCTATGTACAATACATGTGCCCAAATTTTTTGTTTCACGGTAGACCTCTTTACAAAGTCACCTCTACAGAAGTCACTCGGTAACCTAGTTTCTCGCTGGAAATCGATTCATGTTCAGAAAAAGCCTCATTAGTCATTCTCTTCGATCGACCTTATTTGGGCTATGCACACAAGACACCTTGCCTGTGACTTCAGACTTTTCATGCTGGTTATCTGGGAAAATCGCTACAGGACCTTTAGCACAAAATTGAAACAATGCGAGCAAAAGCGCGAGAATGAACCTTAGCAAACGATAGACTCGTTAATGATAATCATGCAAACAAGGATTGACAAACGCTTGCGATTATGTGATCCATAAAAAGCAGGCACTTTCGGCGAGAAAAGCAAATCTAATTACTTCGGCTTCGTTTACTCCAAAATATAATGGGTGTAAAGTAGTAGCTTTTCCGTTACATGTATATCCATTTTGGAAGAAACCGAAAAGGAATGAAGAAAGCTATAAAATTTCAACTTTATTTCTTCCAAATGGGGCTTGCGTAACATGATTCTTGACCAAGACAGCTTTTACCAATCCCTTTGCTGGACGGCTGTAAATCCCCTGAATCGTCAATGATTACGAAAATAGTATTTCGAAATAAAGCCATGACGTATTCCAACGCTTCCTCATTATAAAAGTATTTTCAAGGAAATTTAGGGATAACTTCAAAGACACTCGGTTGACTCATCCCTCTAAGCTTATTTTTTTTTGTTTTATAGATAAAAAATATATTTTCAAATTATAAAAAATATAATATCAATAAAAAATACCAGTATAAAAATTCTGCACAGAAGAAAATAAATTGACCAATTATTATACGCATCTGAAGGGGGTGCACGGTGGTAAATTGCTATTGCTATGACAAAAATGCTAATATTTAATCAATGCAACATTTAATCGTGAATCCAACCAAAATTGCATAATCTATTTATCTTGCGACGATAAAAAAAGTCAAGTAACTTAGTTTTAAATTTAATTTTGGGATACTATTCAACAATACTTAATGGAGTGTACTGCTTAATGGCTGCTTAAATCCAGCTTGTCATATTTCAAATTCAAACTAATTACGAAATGTGATTATTAACTAGCCAAAATTGCATAATCTATTTATCTTGCGACGATAAAAAGTCAAGTTATTTAGTTTTAAATTTAATTTTAGGATACTATTAAACAATACTTAATGGAGTGTACTGCTGTGGATTTATACTTATATAAACGAACATTTGTGCTAACATTGTACATATTGTCAAGAATTACAATCAATGATGGGTGTGGCATCTGTTACTATCCCATTTATTTTCAAATAAATATTACAATTTCAGACGCGAAACGCACAACAATGTGCACATTTCCAGATATTTTGGCAATAGGGAGCATCGCAATAAGCTCGTTAGAAACTCGGAGGGTGTGAGCATGGCAAATTAATTGCTTTTGCTGATGACGGTCATGGCACAAACATAATATACATGTACAATGTAGAGGTCTATGCATAAGCCATTTTCAACTATGCCTGTCATTTTCATCGACAATTAAACGGCAAATCGCTACCAGCTGACTTTTAGTCGTGAAATACAACGTATGCATGAATTACAAACCAGCATAATGAACGAAATTACAGTTAGAAGCGAGGGTTTTGTGTTCCTAGTAATTAATAATGATTTATGATATCATTAGTTTGAAAGCATTTATTCGAGTGCTCAATTTACTGTGCATTCAACTGGTCAAATGTAATTAAAAAATTTTGTGGACTTTATCACATGTAAATTTATTTGTCCAACGTTCGATTATCTAACAGGTTAAGTTAGTTAATGATATTAAATAACAAATGAATTCCCGAGAGGTAGGCATATCAGTTGTCCCTCTCGGTTTATACATGTACATTTTCTGTGATTATTTTAAAGCTACAATTTTCAAATGATTTATAAGTTCAAAACTGCAGACAAATACTGCTCTAGTTTATAGTTTAAAAAACTGTATTATAATCAATTATTCTTGAAAAAAATACTGAATTATTTTTTGATTATTCTGCGAATGGTTCAACACAAATGGCCGTCCATTTTATCCCACTCCACTTTCATGTTCTTACAAGTCTTCTAGCTGTCCTGACATTCCATGGCATTTCGATTGCACTGTCAAGTTTCAACATGTTAAATGGCAGAATCATTCATGCATGCCTGGAGCTGCGGTTCTCTTAACGGTATTTACGAGAAAACAAAATATCCCAACGGTTGATGCGGTTTTCATGGCGTTACTGTGGGTCACTCGGAACACCACAAATGAGGAAATAGAATAGCAGAAACCTAATGAAATAAAAGGACACCCATTTCTCTTGCAAACACTTGAATGTGGTAGACTATTCCATGACATCCATAATTCCTATTTGCGCCATTTTGTGATTAGCGCAACGATGATTAAAATAGTTTTTCGTCACCAAGGCCGTAGGACTACAAAGGCTAAAATTGCATATTGGAGAACCAATTTTTATCGTTTAACAAATAGGAAATTTCGGGCACTGCTGAAGTGCGCTTCAAAAGATAGGGTTTTTGTAGATGCCTGCGGGAGCCCGATATAAAGTGATAAATGTATTTGCCCAAAGTATTTAACCAGGAAATCCCTTAAATTGACAGGTGTTGAGTGTATAAAATCTCAGTTGACTATTAGGCCCTGACAAAACTTAGAGAATGGAAGATTTAAGACTGTTGACTAATGCGCTCCAATAACTGGCAATCACTGCTAGCTCTGAAGCTGTGCAGCAATGCGTAACAGCAAATATTAATCAAATAATTATAAAATTTAAATTTGACGCATACGTTGGAAGGCAGAAGAAGTAATTAGAAACTGCTCTAAAGATATGAAAGCTGTACAAGTTTAGCAATTTATTTTGTAAAATGTTTCACCATTATAAGTGAACTAAGTGTAAATAAAAATCAATTCGAAATTATGAAATTTAATACCTGCATTAACACTTTTCTTCATAACTTTCTTAGAGCCAAAATTAACGCAAATGGATATATTAGTAAATAAGGGAGTGCTAATAAGCATCGATCCCTTGTTTCATTATCGTTAAACTTGATTTATGCTCTAATCACCTTGACGTTGAGATTCATTTTATAAAGCATAAGGATTAAAAATTTGGGATAGTAAAATCAAGCTCCCAAACTTTCAGAGCTATCCATCCGTTCTAATCGATGTAATAAATCACGGATGTCTTATGCATTTGAGGTTGTTCTTACACTGTAGATGAAAGTATGACTGTGATAAGTGGCCTTGAATCTCAGTTTGAAGGATTGTGAAAAAATGTTATTAACTCGTATATAACGGGTTATTAGACACAAGTCAACTAAGCCGTATTCCAGCTCAACTGCATACTAAAATCACCAGACTTTAGACAGCGCCACAAGGGAGCCATTTACGAGGTTAGTTTCATATTGTATTACCCAATGCCGTCCATTTTGTCTTTTTTAAGACGTGGAATAATGGTGCGGAAGAAGTACGTGCTCCAAGAAAAAAATGTTGCTGCAGTTTTTAGTGTTGGCACTGCTGCTCTGTTACCAATTTTTTTACAACAAAAGAAATCACTTCATGGGAAATTTTTCTTATCAGACAAGACGCATAATCAGTAAATGTACCACAACTTGTGCATAATGGCGCACGCAATTCGTAGATTCTGCATAAATTTACTTTATGCAACTTAAACGTAACTACATGTACTGTGAAGTAAAGGCTAAAATTGCGGCCTTTTTTAGTTACAATAACCATTATTACCAAAGCATGCTTATTGTAAAGTAAGCATGGACCAATAAGTCTTAAGAATTTTACAGAGATTACTTTATGTATCACGTTTAGTTTTAAGTAAAACGGAATAAACAAAACGAAAAAATAGAACCACGTAAAATGCGCAATAATCAAAGTTAAAGCATCCATTGCCACTTCATCGATGGCTTCCATTGACCCCCTTTCCCAAAACTTCAGCATTTGCTCGAACTGAATCTTACATTTGCAATTTTGAGCAGATCCTTAATAGCCTTGAATCCAGCTTAGCAAGGCTCAATTATATTTTATTTATTCTGTTGGAGATATTAGCCCAATAAGGTGAGTCATGCATGTTTTGCCAAATGGATAATACACAAAATTCGAGTAAACATTAAACCCAGAATGAATATTTTTGCGATCATTGTTTTAATAAACAATTCCATTCGTTCTATAATATTTTAACTGATATCAAATTTACAATTAAATAACCTCAAAACGAATACAAATTACGTATTATTTCTCTTTCTCCTCGTCTTTAAACGTTCAAGAATCGTTCCTGATCGCTGAATAACTTTTAGTTTCTTGGTGTTAGAAGAAAAAAAAGAATTTAGGGGACTGAAATTGCACCTTAATTCAACGCGCTATTGTCCAATCCTGCGTTCCCATCCGAAAAACGTCATTCTCTATTAGGCCTACGGATCATTCATTTACCATTCGCGACAAAGGCAGCTTCCCTATTTCTAGATTATGATACAGCTATTGTGTTGCACATTCCATTTCCACCATGAAATATATTTCAGACGCGTGATATTGATTCCGCGATGATCAAGCGTCGAGCCATCTGTCGACATCAACTTCAAAATTGGATTCGACGACGAAAGAATTGCGCGGAAAAAATTGCCTCCCAGAAACCATAGACGCCAATTTCAATGATTAGGCGGCATTACGACCATCGCTAGCATATGCGTGGCAAGTTTAGTAAACACTTGTGGCGCCGCTCTG
The DNA here is from genome assembly GCA_034700785.1 of Rossiulus vilnensis. Classification (NCBI taxonomy): domain Eukaryota; kingdom Metazoa; phylum Arthropoda; class Diplopoda; order Julida; family Julidae; genus Rossiulus; species Rossiulus vilnensis. The sequence continues at coordinate 10,801 of JAQIXS010001338.1, read as the reverse complement.
CACCATGATGAAACTTCTAAAAATGCCATCAACAATGTTCGCTGGCTGGTGGTCAGGTGATACATCTATTATTCACGCGATCGTTATTCGCTTTTGTGTTTTGCAGGGTATAAAAGCCTAGTAGCCAACTGTCATATTATGGTGTTTAACCTGAAATCCAACTATAAAAAGTCGATAGCATGGGCGTAATTGCACGATTCTAAGGTCGTTTGGCCCCACAGGAGTGTCTGTACTATAGTTCAATGACCAGGGCAAACAAGTATTTCGAAATTAGTTTCGGTTCAATCGGCCATATAGACTGGCCAACCTCTTTGTTTGGCAGCGACGAAACCGATTAAATAAGCCCAAGAAAGCGAGGATCTGTCCTCTGTTCATTCCCCATGCAGAACGTCAAATGAAAAGATCATGCAAACAAATCGATTATTGAAAAATGGTTCAGAAAATGCAGTGAATTGTGAATAAACCCGAGCGCATTGTGCAAGGGTGATCCTTAGTCTGTCAAAACTTTGAACAAAAGGAATATCGTCCAATTATGCACGGATGTGAATTTGCGCAACTTCCGGGACAATCATCAGACCCCAGTAAATTCGACATGTGTTGAGCCATTGCGACATTTCTTTAATTCTACGCAAGACAGAACTAACTGTGTCGACCCTGATCAACATTTTCCATATCAAAGTTTCAAATCTTGAGCAAGAAAATTATTCCTTTATTTTTCGAAGTCATCACTGAAAACATTTAGGCCTATCGTGAAAAGGTTTTACTAATTTTGAAAAAAATTCTAAATTTGGCAGATATTCAGATTTTTGACATTTAAATCATGATTTCAAATCAATTTCTTTTAAATTATTATATTCTATTTAATTATGTTGGTTCAAACTTCTACATAAAATTTCAGAATAGCTAGTTTCGAATTCTCGCACTTATTTAAAACAAAACAAAAATGAGCTCTGGCATTTAAATCGAAGAGTATTAAGTTGTCGAATTTGCGAAGTCTAAGAAAAAAGTTCGCCAGAACATTGGTTTAAATCTCTGGCAAGATAGTTACTGAAATAAGATTCAAGCATTTTATGATATTTTTTTGGAAAGGTGTATCTTGCCATTGTCCTCAACCTACCTATTCATTCTGTCTTTTTTCTGCCTAATGTATACTAAAGGTGCTTCACTCGAGCGTCGTTGTGTTGCGTCCAGCTCTAATTGACTACATTCAAGACGATCTACGCACAGGAAATTAAGGCAAAGACGTAGTTAATGGGAACCATTTGTGAAAACATCGTTTGGACGATCAAATGGAGAAGCTTCTTAGGTTTCCATTTCGAAATGAAAATGAACTAAAACCCGGCAACGAAAACAATTGCTAAATGCGACAGCTGTAAACAGCACGATACCATGTTCCTATTAAAAGTTAAGGAGACTGACATATGGAATAATTGAATAGAAATTCATTTCGTGGACCTGCCTGGTCACTACACTACTAAATGGAAATAAGTATGTGAATAATGTGTATCACTCTGGAATTCACTCGGAAAGTTTCGATTATCCAGGCAGACAGGGAAATACATTTCTTGAATAATATGAAGAGAGAAAGTAAAAACAATTGAATTGGATGGCTAAAGGACAGTGCAAACGTTCTCGCATGCATGAAAAGAATCCCAGGATAATCTGACCACATAATTGAGGATTCAGTACATGTACATTATAACTATCTTCAAAACGAATTAATTAAAATATACTAAACCTTTACTTGATTTTTATTTGTACCAACTGATAATAGTTATAAGATGCATATTAGATAGATAGCTGATTTATTTTATCAATGATCTAATCTTAGTTTTAATTTTTAAAATATGTTGGACCATTCGTTTGATCTACATCCTGCTTACTCCAACGGGATATATAGTTCATGTCGGTCTTGACAATGTTAAAATGTTAACTAGGCATTTCTAGACCCATAAAATAAATTGATCGCCTAGACGTTTATGTTTTGCACTTTTTAAAATACGTCACAAATTATAATCTTTTTTTAAAAAATTAAATGTGCCATAAAGATAACTGGGGGGATATAACTGTCGAAACCTTGCGCTCATGTTTCAAATAGAAAATAGCGATCGTGACGAGTAGATTGATCAGCATGTTGACCAACTTGACATCTCCGTCAAGCGACGGTGCTAAGTCATTGAAAATCGATCCGAGGGTAGATTGCGACAAAACTGTGTCGCTCCGAAGTTTTATCGATTGATGTAAAGTTTGGAGAGTCATCAATAAAAGCTGGCCATTTTTTCATCTTCAGCAACATTCGCTATCGACCATGAAAAAGTGATAAAGACATCCAAAGGAGTTTCTACTTCAGTGTAACTGACACAAAAGCTCCAATGCGCGTTTCACATGAAGAGCCTCAGCGTGAAAAGTCAACATAGAAAACCCGCATTTTTTAGATTTATAACAGAATTTAAAGTATCACATGAACTGTTTTCCTAATTACTCTTTTCTTGTCAATCCTGCTGTTGTCTTTGTATGACTTTATGAACTCCAGAACTGTCCTTTGAAATCATTAAGTTTAAGTGTTGGCCTCCAGATACAGAACTTTTACTTTATTTGTCAATCTGGAATGATTTCAGATTAATATTTTTGGCAATTTTAACAACATCACTCGTTCGTGTACGGTTGGTTTTTTTTGCGTTTGATCATTGCCCGTAGTCAGTTTTAAAAGTGTTTGCTTACGATGTCTTTTGGATGGATCACCTGATGAAATCCAGCGCAACAAAAACGTCGCTCGGTGAAATGCGGTTATTGCTTGTAATGATATCAATAATACAGCTTCTTGGTCCCCGAAGGAATATACTGGAAAAATCTATCAGAAGGGCAAAAACTCGCCCAAAGATAGTCCACAATGCTATCGTATACCGTTTTATACATTGTTTGTTAGAGAAATATAATACCAGAGTAAAATGTATGAATGCGCATATATTATGATCACATAAAGAATTCCAGATGCAAAAAATATATGTTAGGATATACAAGGAAGAAGTCGTAATACAACAATAATCCCATAGAATATTTTAGGAAGATTCTGGCAATTTTTAAGCCATGTGCGTTCTCATGCATATGTCGTATAGTTCAAGGATAGCTCCTACTTTACATTTACGCTAATTTTGTCAATTGCCAATGAAAAGCAGGCTAAAAACGTCTAACAATGCGCGAATAACATCACAATGATTAACTAAATGCATAGTAAATACATATAGATAATTCAAATAGATTTTGTTGCGATTTCGTTGGTAAACAAAGTTATTTCGTCGTGCTAACGGTAATCAATAAAACACAGCAAGTTGAATTGTACCAAATGTGGCTATACGATTCTGGATCCGAATCCCAGCAAAGTTTCTGAAATGAAATGCTATAAAGGCAAGCCGACTGTAACTGGAATGCCATTTGGCAATGGCTCCATGAATCATTAAGCTGACATTTATAATGCATGAAATGGTGTGCCAAATAGCCTCGCATAGCCATGAAAATAATCTCAATAAGCCAGCAAATGCAACAAAACCGAGCTAATGAAATTTTTAGTTTAATAATTAAAATACAAGTATATCACACCGGACCTGCTGAGTCGAGTTGTGCCAGCCACTGATTACGAAGATTGTGACAAGGCGATGTCTATAATGACACTATGATGTCTTTCGTTCATTGTTTTTGTTTCGAGTAATGAACGTATTCGTTTAATGCGTTCGTATACAGGACAAAATATTCCCCAAAGGATGTTAAACGCTGCAAACAAATGCAATTTTCAGACAGGTAATGAGGGCTCCAAACGATTCTCCAGGTGCCAGGCTAATTTTGTGTACGAATTCCGATATAGTAGCATTTCTGCAGTGTACAAATTGGCATCCTCAACATGCGTGCCTATGTGAATCGCATGAGGAAAACGTGATGGAGAAAACATTTTCATAAGCACTTTCCTAAATGGACCGACAGAAAATGCCTCATGTTAATTAACGACATGACAGTTAGTAGAATGTGCTAAAAATATGCGCTTTTAAAATAAAAATAAATTATGAATTTCAGAGCTTCTCCACATCCACTGACTATCTACACATTCTTAACATGTAAACAACTGTCTTAGTGTTCATTCGATCTATACGTGACAATACATTAATGTAGTAATCGTAATGGCATATCAAATATTTCAGACATAATTAAACTTACTTTTACCTGTATAAGCATATAGATAAGCAATGCATAAATCAAATAAACTGGAAGTTTGTACTGTTCATAGAGTTGAACTTTACTTTTAAAGGGCAGAAATTCTATTTGCGTTGAGGTTGACATGATAAACAAGTACATAAGTTTACTTTAATTCTAAAAGTTTGATATACGTCATATGTAATTGCATTTTTAGTTATGTTAAGGCTGCACATTGAGTAAGGCACGCAAGCTTTAGCAAATTTTAATTAAGAACCACAGTCATGATGGTGCCTGCTTACAACGTACCTTATTATAGTGCAAAATATGTTTATAGGCAAATCAGGTTGTTATCGGGCTCGCATAATTTGATTTACTACAGTAATAAAGTCATACTTTAAAAGTTTGGGGCGCACGTTTAATAGAAGAAGGTCAGTACAAGTTAAGCCTTGAAAATGAGTTATGAAAATGTGAAGCATGTTCTGGTTAATGCTATGCTTTACATCAATAAACCCTCTATATATATAGCATTAAGAATTTACTGTAGTTCTTGTGTGATAATTTTTGATTCTTATTAAATCAGATAATGAACATAAAAACAATCCTTAGAACATCTACCACCAGTCTTGTTGGTTCATAGTTAATTCTTACGTGCACAAAGAAATAAAGGCAATTAGTTTCGTTCTCGTACTACAGTATATGTAACCAGCCTTACACTCACAAATTGTTTGCTTACAGTACATTCTGTATACATTTTCGACCGTCACTGAACTGTTTACAGCCAACACAAAAATCGATCATTTAAAAATTGATTAGCGGAAATGAATGTCTAATTAGCATCTCTAGGGTAGCATCATTGAATTTCTGATAGCCTATGGCAATACTTTGTGGGTGCACCGTGCATTCTATTATTCCAACACCGAAATTCATGAAAACAAATAAGCCTATCCGAATAGCTGGAATCTTAATTGCATTTTCAAACAATTGCAAACTTAATAATAACACACCCGTTAGGCTATTCGGCCAAAACAAGAAACAGCACAAAATACAGCAACGCACAATCGATCTACACAACCTGAAACACGAAGTTTCTAAACCAAAGAGTCAGCCATGGATACTCATTAGGCCCGTATATGGTACCATATTGTCACAATGGCCGTAGTTGGTTGTCTGGCAAAACGGCACCCAAACAATGACAGAAGCACCCCTCATTGTAAACAAATTCGAATAAAAAAAAACGTTACAGTACTAAAAAACAAGATGTCAAAAGGCAAGGAGATAAAAGTTAAATATGAGCAAAAAACTTAAAAACAAGAAAAGGCTGCAAATACTAACGTAGGCTGTGCCGCCAAACAGACACTAGCTTATTAAGCTTTCTCAGCAGCGCCTAGTGGCCTATAGCCTAATAACGAATCTGTCCAGCCCGCACAATAGTTTAACAAGGAATCAGTTAACCTTTCCACAAGACCTTCTTTAGTCCATCGCTTCATTGACTCTCGTCCAAGAGCACTGCACAAGAGCTTAACGGTAAATCAGCTTAAAACGAGACAGCTTTCGTGACGTTTTGCTAATATCGTCATCAAAAGAGCGGTTGCAGAGAGCTGCATGCAATGGCAATGGTAATGCGTTTTCAATTCCAGAGTTATGGTGTGGTTCTCAATTTCCAATAAATTAGGCGAGATTTCTATCGCTCGCTGCGAACCTTTGAAATCGCGGTATTTATCTGGCCTCCTCCAGTTTATATGACATGTGCCATTGGCTTGACGTCCACACGAGGATTATATGCTCACAATTCAGCCGAGCACAATTTCGAACGTGCTTACAAAAGGGCGAGAATACCGACGAGCAATACCCTGGGCGGAAGTGACAGCAAGCTTAGAAAATGATAAATGGTATGTACGCGGCCCACACGTATACCGGAGAAGGGACAAAAAACAAAATGCTACAAGAGTGGTATTAAATATCAGAAGCGTATTGCTCTTACCCTAGAATTCCGTCCTTGAAGCATGGCATTCGGGGATTTGTTTGTGGAAACACTTATGGCGGTGGCGTTTGTTTCTCCAAACTGAAATTCAATGAGAAAAATGCAAGCGTTTAAATTAAATTGCGTGTGGGGAAACAGCATTCGAAAGTTGCCCACAATGTTACACCGAACTGCAAAATGAAATTTTGGCCAGCTCAAAATGGACATGTCAACGAATTTAGAAAAAAAAAGAAACCCCCTCCCCTAGGAAACCTTATCCACGCAAAAAAACCGTAGTTGTTACCTTTATCAATAAAAACTTACTCGAACAGTATATTAGATTGTCCACAACCCGGATACCCATCCTTCTTGAAAATAGATATTGTCCATAAAAGCAAATAAACGAACCTTGAAGGAGCTAAAGGAATTCCATGTCTAAAACCTAACCCTTAACATTTTTTTTAAATTCTCAAGCCCGAAACCATTTCGTATTTAATAATTTTAAACACAAAAATATTTGATGATAACGTTCAATAACTATTAGGAGTTAATGAGGAAGGTAAAAAAGTACAACATTAATAGGAGATTTTAAAGCAAGGTTTTACATGCTAATTTGTTTTAAATTTCTAAATACAAACGATGCATATGCTGAGTACATATGCTAACACGTCATTTAACCTTATGTATTTTCTTTTGAACTAAATAAGGGTTTATCAATAGTGGTTTATGTATTGTTTGGTGCAATTTACGTGACCCGGTCTATCATAGAAATGTTAAATAATACAGAATTACTCCCGCACTAGGTCCATTATAATTTACAAACCTGCTTGTCAACTCTTACTGGACATTGCATTGCCATAATGATCAATATTGAACAACAAAATAGTGTGACAATATTATAGAATATAATACTGCTATTTGATTTTAGCTTACAACAAGCATTATCCTTGGAATGATTTCTATAGCTGTACGTCTTTAAAACATCAATTTCATTTACGAAAGATTAACATCCAATATATTGATTATTTGTTATATTGCCCTTCATTGTATAAAGAAGCGCCTTCCGATAATGTTACATTGCATACTTAAAGCTTCATCAGAAGCAGGAAATTACCATTTTGTTGATGAGTATGTAGCACGCGTACTTGTTATCAAGATGAACTGTATGCGCATGGTGCAGAATTGCGTTTCATTTTCGTTGAAACGCACAACTCATACATTAAACGTCTTGACGTAAAACATCAGTTTTTCAAAACTACTTTTTACACACACAAAAAACTTATCAGCATCCATTTGCATAAGATGTTTCTCCATTACGAAATGATTTATATAATCTTCACAGCCGGGAGTTTAAAAGGAAGTTGGCTATGAAACGCGTCAGTTTTTTAAGCTAATATCTGTCAAGCATGAAAGAATTTAATGTTTTCAACTGATGGATGATTGTAAACGATTGACAACGCTGTAGGCTACTCTACGGGCGCACTATCGATTTCCAATAAATGCACAATTGTACATGCGCATTTCTTTTAAATGAACGAGTCCGAAATTTCACTCTCTAAATTTGAGTTCTGCTTTTCTTTCTATAGCTGAAACGCCTTTTCTGCACATAATACTAAGCTGTGAAAGCTGACACAAGTTTTAATGATTTTTACTTTGACACATCTGCTTTGTTGAAGAAAGTTTAGATGTTTTTGCCTAAGCACACTTTAGACCACTATAATTCTGTCAAGCATAGCACTGATTCGTTATTCCGCGGTAACAATTGTTAAACTTAAAAAGAGAAGCCGTAAAAATGATATAAACATTCGCATCTAAGATTGATTTTTTTCTATCACCCATATCCTTCTCCAAGCGTCGTCTTAAGGTATTAATTATGAAGATTTTATAAATGCCACCAACGACAAACAAATGAAGCGATTTTTATACATTTAAAAAGTAATTAAGTTTGACCAAAACTCGTATCCCATTTGTTCACACCGCGACTATCTCGGATAATTGAAAATATAGTTAAAAACAGGTACGACTGTATATTTCATAATTGTATTCAATTTTAATACTGTCAGTCTGAAATTGGTAAAACTCGAAAAAAACTTGTTAACAACTCGCTTTCAAACAGTTTCAATCAGATTTTACAGCATCCAACCAGCCCGTTACACCGTCATGCTCTTCCCCTTCTTGTCTTATACTTATATGAATGATTGCTCCAGATATCGGTTAATCTGAGTGCTTATCCGAGGTTGCTTCATCTCGTTTAATCCTAATATCAATTTGCCAAGCGTCGGATAATACAACGCCTCACCTTGAACAAAAAATAATCTAATGCTGCTTAGTCATGCGTATCATTCCATCATCATGTTAGGTTCGTTTTTAAATTCATCAATGATTATAAATTTAAAATAGCAACAATAGGCAACTAAAATTTATTCAGCATTATTATAATTACCCCGTCAAATTTATCACTTTTTTCATCTTTAACTTGGCGTCAGTGTGAAAAAATTAGCATCGCCTACGTGACATTTTGCGCATTTTTCTTCGACGTTAAAATTAACAATACCTGTTCTCCAGTTGATTTCCTTCCTTCTCTCGGTTTTCTCAGAAATGCCAATAGCAATTTGTGGATGCTCTGAACCAGAAATAATTTTATTTATTGGGATTTGGTTTCCCTTTAACGAATGAGTTGACTTGAGCTGTGTTGTTGTTTACGAAGACACCAAATGTTATGTCCCTAAGATTCAAAAGATGCTGAACATTGTTAGCTGGCCAATTTCCAATACACCGACTGATACTAAATGCAACTATCGCCATATCAAAAATTAACCGCATCTAGCCGTGCATGGCTTATTACTGATATGGCCAACTTCTCCAATCAGGCTTATTCGTAGCTTATTGCTATATGTATTCAATAATAAATGTACCTTAATCTAAACAGTTTCTCTGGTTAACATTGGAGGAAGAAACAGCATGTTATTACAATCATTGGGTGAACGGCTTCCATAAAACACCGACGTTTATTTACTAATAATTAGTAATTGATGAAAGTCCCGTTTGTTTGATCCAATATGTATGATTATACGCACAGTGAACAAGTCCTTACATACGTGTATATCTTCGTTAATCAAGGGGTACATAAAACGCAATGTTGCATCTAGAAATGGGAAAAGCGTGTCCTGTCACATGCACGATTCAAGATCGAAACAGAACTGTTCAACGTAAAGTAAATTTTTGACCACGGTCACTAAGCACGCAATAGCAAAACATTTATCAAAACAATTGCAAAATACACCTATGAGCAATGAAACTGGCCACCTAAAAGTATTAGAGGAATGTATTTTATTTAGGAAGTAGGTAGCTAATTAAAAATCAAAATAGCTCGTTTTGTAAACAATGTATTACCATTTAAAATGCGTCTAATTTGATTAAAACGCCTTGTCATTTTCTCAGGTCAAAATCTTTACAACATTAGTAAACCATTTGCATTTTTGGGATATTTTTTGTTTTGTTTTTAATATCAATAGGTGGGCCAGCTTCTTTACTCCCAAGTGTATACCAACTTGACATTTCACGCATGTCCGTCATATTTTTGTGTCCTGACATGCCTATGTCAGAAGGTGAGCTCCACTTAGTCTTTGCCTAGAAATACAAGGTGTATTAGGCAAAATAGAGCATGCGTAGTACATGCTTCACCATGCATAATAAATTCGACTGCAGCGATGCGCATTAAAAACCATTACCTGCAAATGAGAATTTTTAGCTTCTTTTTGGAGTATAATGCAGCGAAAATGATATAACATAGACCCAACCATCATACGCGTTTGCAGGTACGGCCATAGCCATTCCCAGATAGCTTTAGAAAATGCTGCAGCAAGACAACGACTTCGCCAAGAGCCGTTATAGGACGCTGAAGACGTTACGCTGTAATGTACCTTTCTAACGTCCCCATCGCTAGCTTGCGTGAAGAAATATCGGCATTGCAGGCAGCAGCATATCTGCCGGTGAGAAGCCCATGACCCACTGACACCATCTTTAAATCTAAGAGACAAGTTCCAGAGGTCGATAGCGAAGGATGTGAGCGAGAGAATCATTAGCCCAGCACAAGAGAACTGAGCTTAGGTCACCCCAAATGCCTCACGAGCTGTCAAATTTAAGTACTGATCACATAAACCTGCACAGGGTGAAACTTCCAGTATACTTTAAGCTGAGCCCTGATGTAACGAGTTTAATGAATTACCAACTGGTGTTATTAAAAACGCCAATTATAAATGAAATGAAATGTAAAGTGCAATGAAGAAATTTGGTGTAATAACTAATGCATTTAGAGAAGATAACATTGAATTCTGTAATCGATGATTTCATTGTCCACTGCATTGCCTTACAACACATGTCTGGATCAAGAAGTGGGACAATGGAGCGTATAACGTCTTGTATGATACCCCTTCGTACATTATATAAGCTTCACCCAAAAGGATGCCCACCATTTACCAAGAACATAACTACACATTTTTACTTCAAATACTTGTTATAATTGCCAAATTTATTTTTCCCATGTAAAATTGGTCATCCACTAGCGTCCAAGTTATTTTTATACAGTAAAACCTCCTCTAACGGACACCTCTAAATAGCGGCCACCTCTAAATAACGGACATTTTCCCAAGTCCC